>JBBMOE010000053.1:2922724-2944768 GCA_037975065.1 Chaetodon trifasciatus
GGGGTTCTGCCTACATTGCTGGCATTCCTGCAAGAGGTCCCGGCATCACTGCCAGTCTCATCAACCTGCTCAGAGCGACCCTGGCCAACTAGTCATTCTCTTGCCCAACCTCCTGAGCTGTTCCACCCTTTTGTACAGCCTCCTGGTCATCCCCCTGATCAACTTTGCATATCTTGTCATTCTCCTGCCTGTCTTCCAGAGTTGCTTTGCCCTTCAGCTCTGCCTCCTGGTCGTCCTCCAGAGGTCCCTGGCTCTGCCTCTGTCTTGCCCCCGGCTGCATGCCTGAGGTCTCCAGCTCTGTCCCCATCCAGCCCTCAATTCTTTGGAGAAAAGGGTTTGACATGCAACAACGGTCCAAGTGTTATGTGGCATGCATCTTGTCTCCAACAGTCAAAATTCTTTTTTTTTTAACCTTGAGAATGGTACTTCCCCAATCTAACCAATCAGTATTAGTCAAACAAACATTTACCATAGATGGTTTGGGTTTGGAGATGAGAAAACATAAATGAATTACGAATTGTTTTTTTTTTTTGTGCAACAAGGAATTTCATTCATATGATGATGATGATGATGATGATGATAATGATAATGATTATTATTATTATTATTATTATTATTATTATTATTATTATTATTATCATTATTATACAGAGGATTGTGCACCTCAGGATCTCATTATATTCAAAGTTATGTGCCAATGCAAGAAAAATGTGCCATTTTTCTGTATTGAGGTGGGAAGTAAAGTTGTGAAGATCGAGGTATGTAGAATACCTGATATCAGAGCACCAGAGCTTATGTTCCCTGAAAGTCCTGCAATGCTTTTTTTTTTAACTGTATCCACAATCTTTCCCCAACCTTACATAAAATGTTTTTGAATATTATTTTAAGTATTTTTAATTGATGAGTAATCAGAGTTACATGAAACCAGTTCAAGGAGCTGATCAACAGAAATCTTCTGATCAAAAGGTCCCCAGCTGGATTTGAGCCAGAGCCACTTAGGTTCATGGCCAGCTTCTTTAGCCCCTAGACCAAATCAAGAGAAAGAATTTTATTATCAGTGGTTTATTGCTATTGATTAATTGGCTCATATTTGTTGATAATCAAATAAAATACAGTACAACAATAGCCAACAGTTACAACCTATTATATTTTAAGACAAAAACAACATTAAACCTTGTGATCTCTAACATTTATTCATCTGACAGTGTTGCAAATATATTATATATATTGTATATATAGTGAGAAGAATCAAATGCAGACTGCTGTTTTGTCCATTGTCTGGCATGGGTAACATACATACATCATACAAATAGTTAGCAAAACACAGGGTCAAATTTATGATGCAGCCACAAACATGACGTGAAGTTGTGCCAGCAGGAGTGTCGTGCTGAGATGGAGACATGGTCTGTTCACAGGATGACAGGAAGGTGACATAAGCACTGTGTCCTACTGGAACTATGTTAAATTTATGATGCAACCTCAAACGTGACTGGAGCTCATGGCTCTCTTACCTCAACATCATCCTTGTCCTTGTTGTTGTCCTTGTCCACTATTTGTTAAAGGCAAGATCTGAGAATGTAAAAAAATATATATATATTTTAGTTAAGTTTTACATTCAAATTGCTTGTCTCAACAATGGAAAGAGGCAAGGCTCATATAACTGCACACTGAAAGGGTAAACACAAATATTTCTCAAGATGTTACTTACATCCAGATGCAATCTTTTCAGTTTTTTATGTGGTACTTCACTTTTGCTCTCAGGCTCCAAGTACAATTTGTACTGATGTTTGGCCATCTTGAACTCTAAATAGGAGATGAAAATCATTACAAGTCAGATAACACTGATATTAAAAATCAGTCTGTTTGATTGTTGAACAGTTTGCATTACAGGTTAACAGAACCAGGGTTATTATAGTTTTGAAATTTACTTTAGTTTTTATTTTTATTTAGTTTTTCAGTTATTTTTTTTTTTTTTAATTACAGTTTAATTTAGTTTACTTTTAAAGTGATTAAGTAGTTTTAGTTTAGTTTTTATTTAGTTTTAGTCTTAGATGTTGTTTTTCAGGTATTAGGAGGAAAGCCTTGATTAGTAGATTTGTGGTAGAGGTATTATTTCATCCTTTAAAGGATGGGCACGGTGGCACAGCAGGTAGTGCGTGTGCCTCACAGCGAGAAGGTCACCGGTTCAATCCCCGGGTCGGGCGAAGCTTGCATGTTCTTCCCTTGCATGCGTGGGTTCTCTCCAGGCACTCCGGCTTCCTCCCACAGGCCAAAAACATGCTCATTAGGTTAATTGGTGACTCTAAATTGTCCCTAGGTGTGAATGTGAGAGTGAATGGTTGTGTGTATGTTGCCCTGCAGTCGGCTGGCGACCGGCTCAGGGTGTACCCCTCTCGCCCGTTGACAGCTGGAATAGGCTCAAGCCCCCCCACCAACCCTGAAAGGGATAATCGGGGGTATAGAAGATGAATGAATGATGAATGAATAATGCTGACACTGAGGTCAAATGAGCTGTTTTTATGGCGCCCCTACTGGTACTAGCCCCTTATCTCAAGATGTCAAACTGAACACAATACAAAATGGAGGGCGAAAATGAATCGAAAACTAAAACTCAGCCGATTGTATCTGCAATTGAGGTTAGTTAGTTTTGCATTGTTCATAGTAGTTTTTATTTCGTTTTCGTTATTTTTAGAAAACTCTGATTTTTCAGTTAACGAAATTATTTTTCACTGCTAGTTTTAGTCTTAGTTTTAGTTACTACAGTAACCCTGGACAGAGCGCAGCCACTGGATTGGATCCCTCACGCTCGAGCTCAAACTGTTAGGTAGTCGCACAGGATTTGTTGGACTACTTAACCGTTGGCTATGTTATTTAACCACCAGAAATGTTTGCCTACGTTAAGTATGTGGACAACGGTTGCAAGGAGATTGTCCCAAAAACGGACATTAAAGACTTTGACATTAAACTTGTCAGCAGTGACCAAATTACTGAGTGCAGTGTAAAGACAATTTTTACAAAGCCCAAATAATATTCATCAAAGGTGAGTTACATCTCATTTGATGCTGACATAGTTACGTTACATTTAGCTGTATGACTGATACTAGTGAGTCTTGCTCGTAGGATGACTCGCTAGCTAGCTGCGAGCGAGCTAATTTAGCTAGCTTAACGCTACGGTTAGCTATATGACTGACACTAGTGTGAGTCTTACTCGTAGCTAAATGACTCGCTAGCTAGCTTAATGTTACGTTTAACTATATGACTGACACTAGTGTGAGTCTTACTCATAGCTAAAGGACTCGCTAGCTAGCCGCGAGCTAGCTAGCTAATTTAGCTAGCTTAAGGTAGCCGTTATTTCAGTATTTTTTCATTAGCAACAGATGGAGTAAGCGCCCACTTACCATTTGTGTTCTTTACCCTTGATCCAGAGACCAGAGAGGCAGTGGAGGACGAGCTATCTCGAAGGAAATGAGTGAGGGTGCGGAAGGTTAAGGAGTCCAGCCCCGTAGCTCTGCCCTCCGAAAGGCAGGAAGCCAAGGCCAAAAATATAACGTATGCAATATAAATAAATGATAACGTTGGCATTAAAAATCCAGAAAACTCAAAGAGACACTATTATGCTCATTAATATGATACTGGACCTTAGTGGAGCGCTATTGAAAGAGGAGGGGAGGTGGGAGGGACTGTGTGTGTGTGTGTGTGTGTGTGTGTGTGTGTGCGTGCGTGCGTGTGTATGTGTGGGAGAGAGAGACTGTGTATGTGTTCTGAATGAGATAAACAAGATTGGACTTGAAATGACAAATGACATTACAATACTATCATACAAGAGAAAGTTAGAGTGAGAGAAAGTATATTTGATTTAAATTTTGGTGTTTGTTTGGTCCCTTAACATGCGTTCTTTGTATTATAATAGATAGATAAATCACAAAAAAGCAGCAGAGGAAGGCAAAAAAAAAAACCTCTTGACCATCTTAGATTTAAGAAAAAAAAGAAAAAACTTTCTCTAATCTGCCCAACACCACAAAAAATAAGAAAAAAAAAAAGAAAGAAAAACAGTGTAATGGCATGCAATGTGCCCTCTGAAAAGGAAGAGGATGACGATGACGGGGATGATGAAGATGATGATGGCAGGGTTGTTCCTCAACAAGAACCTTCAACAACAAGAACCAATAGAAAGTAAGGACCTTTTGAATACCCTCAAACTATATTAACATTTTGTTGGGAAGTATTTTTGTATCATGTACTCTGTGTAGTCACAAATTATTTTACATTATAATCCAGACCAATATTTTATAGATTGTATGCCAAACTTGAAAGGCATTCTGGCTCTTCTTGTTTAGTTTACATGAGTATCACAACCTTTTTTTTCTCACACACCTTTTTTCATCCAGTGATGTCTAAATGTTGACATGTATTGACACTACTGCCTGACTCAAACATAAGTAGACAGATTAACCTTAATATGTTCACTAAAATATCTTATTTTCTCTCTCGCAATGTCAACTAACAATGGTGTTTTTGGTTTCTATATAGATTAGAGGAACAGCAGAGGCTCTATACAGAGGTCGAAGCGGAAAATAAAACCATCCGCAAACTAAACATTGAGCTGCAGCAACAACTTCTGTGCGCAATTGTAATTTGAGTTCAAAATGCAATGGTGAGGACGTATTGTTTTCTTGACTCCTGACACTAAAACATAAACAAAAACAGCACTTGTTATTTGTTCTTGCTTGTTTTTTTTTTCAGAGACTGATAATCACTTAAATCACTTAATCAGTCTTATTGCCACTACTTGATTTAATGATAATTGTCAGTGCATTCTCTATGTTCTACCCATAGTCCCTGTGCTGTAATGGTTTTGTGTCTTGTGATCAATTATCTCTTTTTGACAAGTTTTGCTTTTATATGATTTCACTGGCATAACTACTTGCTGCTACAGCGGGGTACTCATTTGCATATGGACTTGGGTGGATGTGGCTCAGGCTGTAGAAAAAGTTTTTAATTTGTTTTCAAAGGTAACAGTTTGATCCCTTGTGTCCACAACTGTCCTGGGACTGCACACTAAACCCTGACTTCCTCACCATGTACCACGTGCCTTATACTGCAGCACTGATGCTTTTAGTCCTTGATTAACCTGTCATAAAGCCCTTTGTTCATTAATGTAGACAGGGAATTTTACATTGACCTTTTTGTGATTATACAAGTTTCAGCTGCTCATAAACTGACACCAGCACCTAGAATTAAAACATTAAAATGCAAACAGCATCAGTCATACATATAGCACTTTCAATATTCAGCACACTTAAAATAAGGTGTTGAGGAAGCTTTTGAGCAAGGTTTGTAAACCATAATCGTTTTCCATCATCTCTCATTTGTCATGTTCTTGTTATTCTTTCTGTCAAAGATCCTGTTTGCTCAAGCCCAAGGGGGATCCCTGAAAATAAGTGCAACAAAAATATTACTCGTGGATTCTTGAAAATACCAGTCTTGGCTGACATTAACCTACTGCTAGGTATGAAATTGCTTATTTAATTTTTTTTTTGTAATCTGGATAACATCAACTGAGTTATGTCTGACAGACTATTCCTGTTCTGGATATATTCTATATTGTTAGATTACTAAACCACTACATCTAAAAGTTAACCTTATAATTCGATACATTCCTGATTTGGCTTATTTAATGTGATTCTCTGTATTTTCATAGTATAGAATTATTATTATTATTATTATTATTATTATTATTGATGTAGTTGATGTAGAAAGGCTATGGCTGCAGAGTATCTTATATTATGTTCTATATAGTTGCAGAATCTGGCAGTGGGAGTCCAGTGGAGCCAGCTGAATCCCCAAACAAAGATGAGGTAAATTACTATTCTGTTTACAATATATGCTTGCATTGCTACTATAAATACAATTAAAGCTAACTGTATGATGAACCAAAGAAGATCTGCATGTATACTGCATAATACATGTACAGTCTGTTACCTTTGATTATTTCTGTTCTGAATATTTTGACAGATTGATTTGGGAGGAGGCGTATGCATCCAGAAGGACATCTGGGCCAAAATCCAAGGCAACCAAAGAGACTCCCTATTTGTTAAAGAGGTGGCAGTGGCAATATGGGGCACAAAGACACTTGGTGACAAGAGCCTCACGGGGAAGACTTGTCCCACCACCAAAACATGCAGACAGCCTCTGACCCCACAGAAGCTACAAATGTTTAAAGGTATTGCATTCTTGACATCAGTAGCCACAAGGTCTTTGTCGGGAACAAAGGACTGACTTATTTGTTATATGCTAAGGAGCATAAAAGTAGTCTCTGCTCTGTTGTGGGAAAACTTTTTTGCATTCACAGGTCACTGTTCAGCAAGAATTTTTTTTGTGTCAGATTGCTTCAGGTGAAAAGTCTGGGTGTTCCAACACTTGGTTCAGATTAGAGCAGAGAAAGCAAGGAGCTATAGCAGAGTTTCAAAGCTCAGGTTTGGGGAACAACACAAAACCATTCCTGTTCAGTGGTTTCCATCATTCTTTAATGATAAGATATGACTTAAGATAAAAATTACTTTTTTCCTCATTGGGAATTCATTTGCTACAAAACCGTAAAAAAAGAATAGTTGAGTAAACTTAAAATTTCAAGGCAACCTTTTGTGGAAACCTTTTTGAATTGTCTCAACGATTTGCTATTTCATTGTCCTAAGTCACATTTCTTTGTTGTACCAGTTACATTTTCATTGTTCTGTGAATAGTCCCTATTATTAATTCTTCATTGGGCCAATATACACTTGTTAATTAGCTGAATAGTGTGATTCACAGAACTACCAAAAGCTAATCAACCCAACATTTTTAACTACTGGAATAAATACATGAATAAATGCATTTTAATAAATACATTGTTCTCAATTGCATTTTCTTCATACTTTTATTTGTCTGTGCTTAAAGTCCACAGTGCATTCTGTACAAATTGGAGATACAAGGTGGAGCCACTAACATTAGAACTAGAATCCATATTAGATAATTTTGAATATGCCAACACTGCCGAGAATGAGAACACTTCTGCTCAAACAGAAAGACATACCACCTCAGGTATGATCCAGTGTTTAAAACACAACTTTAAACTACAGTTGTCAAACATCTGTTCAAAAGAATACAAACAAGTTGTCCATACAACCAAATGCATTGCATAGGTTTAAAGTAAGAGTTTGTTCTTCAGTGACCGCACACTCTGTGTGCAGTCAGAGCCAATTTCTATGAAGACGTGTTGAAATGTCTCAAAAGTGTACTTGAGAGCCTTTGGGTAGGAGATATTGAGAGCGTAGAGCAGGCCAAAAAGATATGCCAGTGCGGATGGAAGATCTGGGACGTCCTGCAGGACAATGGTTTCCTCCAAAATCACAGCAATGTTCTGCACCACTGCAGATGAAGTTGTTCAGTGCATTAAATGGAACATGCATGTAAGATGTAGCTTACTCCATTGTCAATATGTTCTCTTCAAAATCCAGAAGAAAACATTTACATACTATTTCAATGAGTTTTTGCAGGAAACTGTTAATGACACATGAAATGAAACACAGCCACCAACATTAGAACTAGAATCCATACAGGATAATTTTGAATATGCCAACACTGCTAAGAATGAGAACACTTCTGCTCAAACAGAAAGACATACCACCTCAGGTATGATCCAGTGTTTAAAACTCAACTTTAAACTACAGTTGTCAAACATCTGTTCAAAAGAATACAAACAAGTTGTCCATACAACCAAATGCATTGCATAGGTTTAAAGTAAGAGTTTGTTCACCACTGCAGATGAAGTTGTTCAGTGCATTAAATGGAACATGCATGTAAGATGTAGCTTACTCCATTGTCAATATGTTCTCTTCAAAATCCAGAAGAAAACATTTACATACTATTTCAATGAGTTGCTGCAAAACAGTCCTCTAAAACAAAGAGTATGCCCACAGCCACTCCCTTGGTAGACTCATCTTCGGGATCAGACTCCTGTAAAACCAGAGCAGTGTTAAAATGTGACAACATGATGCCAAACAAATTAAACCACCACTTAGACATTTTAGACTCTCATCAAATGGCTGCTTATGGGTCACATTCAACATGCCAAGACTTCTGATCTAGCCTGCAAGATATTAACACTGTAAATAATGGCTGTGAAATCTACAGTTATTTCCTGTATCAAACACAGTAACATTACTGTGTATAATTTTTACAGTAGAATGTTGTAAAGATTACAATAAAACCTTGTCCACATGACAAAATCACAGTAGTCTAAGTATTACAGAAGAAAATCACAGTAGTCAAAGTATTACTGTAAAAAAATCACAATAGTCAGTATAGTACTGTAAATAATAAAGTACTGTATTTTTCCTTTTTTATCTTACAGACAGACAGACAGACATGTGTATGTATTGTATATATGCATATATATTTCTATATATATATACATATGTATGTGTGTGTGCATATATATATATATTTTTTTTTTAACTTTTCATCGTAATTTTGACTTTTTATATCACATTTATGACTTCTTATCTCATAATTATGACTTTTAACTCATAATGACCTACCACAGGATTTTTCTTTTTATCAACCTAACTTTTGTCTTTTTTTTTTTTTTTTTACTGGCGGAAATGGGCTTCATAAATTTATCCAATGTGGATCAAGAGAGTTCAACAGTCACGCTTCGAATGGGCCAGTCACGTCATCGCAAACAGGACAAACCGCGAACATAGCGCTCGCAATTCTGACTTGTTAGTGACAGGAAAGCTCTGTGAATAATTAAAATTCTCAAATTTCGGTTCCTTACACAAGACTTTGTCTTGTGCTTGTGTTAATTTTTGTTGCGTTTGTGTGTTTTAGCGTCATTTATGTTGATTTCTTTCACTTTTTGCCAGAGAGGAATTCATTCAGAAAACGTATCCGTGAGAGCTCTTACAGAGACGTCTCCGCAGCCATTAACGTTACAGGTGACGTTAGCTAGTTTATTTAGTGATAGCACTAACTGAGTAGATGGTCTTTTTTTAAAAAAAACTTACTGAAACATTAGCCAAGGCAGAGACCCTTTTAAAGCTTACTCCCTGGAGAGTTGTGCCGTTTTTTATTGTATTGTTTGGCTGCTCAGGGAGAAGATAGTTGTTGTTTTTTTTTTTTTGTTTTTTTTTCCCACCCTTGGTCTTTGTAGGTGTTTCCATCCTGGAATCGCGGATCTTCCACCAAATACTTGCCAGGACTTCCAGAAAATCGGTAAGTAACGTTACCATCACTAGAAGGAAAAGAATAGTTTTACACTCTGTGCCTCCCTTGTCAGGCTGTGGTAAACCACAGGTATCCAGCTAGGAGCATTAACCATTTAGCTTGCAATCAAAATGAATTACTCATGCAAGCACTTCAGTTGAAGCTGTGGTGAAATATGTCAGCAGACCGTGAACTAGGTCACACTTTTGAGACAATCTTTGAAGTTGATAATGATAACACAAATGATGAAGTGGACACAGATGATTTTATGAACAATCTGGCCATGTTTTATCTCAGACCTTGATAGAGGAAATACAGGAGGTGCACAACACTGGTTTGACTCATCTTTTGTCTAGGATGCATGAAGAGTTAACAAAGCTGAATGTGTCTGAAAGCAATATTAAGAGGCTCCTTGATGATCTCTCAAAACATAACCTTCTGAAAATGTGCAACGAAGGAGTGTTTAGAACAGATCAAACCAGTAAAACCTTCTTTAAGAGCAGATTTAGCTATGTTGAGCCAGCTAAGACTTATTTGGGCATTGATGCTAAAGGCAAAGAGAGGTTCTATCAGTATGTGCCCATCAAGGATACAATCACTCCTTGCTCAGAACTCTGTGAAAGAGCAGTATGTCCAAGCTAAAGCTGCCACAGAAACAGCGCCTGATGTTTTGGAAGATGTGAGAGATGATAGAAACATTAAAGAGAATATACTTTTACGAGATTCACCATCTTCATTGTCTGTCATCTTGTATCAGGACTCATTTGAAGTTGCGAACCCACTGGGCTCAGGCAAAAAAAAACACAAAATACTGGCTATATACACGACACTTGCAGAGATTGCACCACACAATAGGTCTTCCATTGATCCAATGCAACTTGTTATGTTGTGCAGAGAGGAGGATTTCCAATTTTTTGTACAAGAAAAAGTGTTCTCCACTTTAGTCAGTGACTTAAAACAAATGGAGGAAAATGGAATTGAATATGGTGATGAGGAGAAGGTAAAATGCTCTTTGATTGCCATTACTGGAGATAATCTGGTATTGGCGGGTTTACTGAAAACTTCAGTAAAAGAACACATTTTTGCCGCTACTTTGTCATAGACAGAGAGTCTTTTCAAACAGATCCCACCAAATCTGGTCCTGAAAGAACCACAGACAGTTACAAAAACAGTGTGGCACTGGTAGCCCTAAACCAGGAAATGACCAGTGGAATAAAGTTTGACTCAGCTTTCAGTCATTTGAAATATTATCATGTTTGCCAGCCAGGACTCCCTCCATGCCTGGGTCATGACCTGTTTGAAGGGGTTGTTTCAGTTGATCTTGCTATGTACATGAAGCATTTAGTGACAGGTGAACACTTCACCTATGGTCAACTGAATTGGATTATATCACAGTTCACATACCTTAGCAGTGATGCAAATAACAAGCCATGTGAGGTCAAAACTGATGGGGAGAAGCTGGGAGGGCATGCTGCTCAAAACTGGTGCCTCTTGTGTCTCTTTCCTATTCTGGTTGGAGACAGAATCAAAAGTCCACTTGATGATGAGGTGTGGCAGTTGTGTTAAAAGCTCAGAGAAATTGTGGATTTGATATGTGCACCCAAGATCCATACCAACCAAGTAGCATACTTGAAGATTCTCATTGAGGAATACATCCAGCTAAGAACTGCCACATTCCCAGAAAAGACACTAAAACCCAAGCACCACTATCTTGTCCATTACCCAGAACTCACTCTTCGGTTTGGTCCCCTCATTAGATTGTGAACATTGTGCTTCGAAAGCAAGCACTCATATTTTAAGCAGTGAGCAAGGAAACTGCATAACTTTTAAAACCTTAGCAGAAAGACACCAGTTGCTACAAGCATATTTACATGCTGGTAGCTTATTTCCACCAACACTGCAAATGGGCCAACCAAGTAAATTTGATGACCAACTGTACCAGATTGGCATTCAGAGAGCTGTCAGTCTCAATGGTCTCCGCCCAGAACACACTATCGAAACACTCTCTGTCACTTTCAAAGGCACTCTGTACAAAAGAGGCATGGCCGTTATAGTGGACCAAAATGACACAGGGTATCTATTTGGGAAAATACTGTTGATACTGATAAATGAGTCAAACGTGCATTTTGCTGTCCAGCAGTATCAGTCTGTACCTGTTGTGGATCTTAGTGTATATTGCTTACAAAGCAATTCAGAAGCACAGTATCAGTGTTTGACTGTAGACAAGCTTTCAGATTATTACCCTCTTTCTGTATATACTCAATTTGGTCTTAATCTTGTTGCTCTGCATCATTCTGTATTTCAGAAGAATGAGTAATGGACTCCATTGAGAAGGCAATACAGACCGTGCTACCACAGCTAGATGAAGCAAAACTTGAAACTTTGGTCAATGAGTTGGTGACCAAAGAAGGTGTTGAAGGACCAGATGATCTACAGTTCATTCAAGAAGATGACATCAAACACCTGCTCACACCCATTCAGTGCAGAAAGATTCTTCACTCCTTGAAAGGAGGTGAGATTACAGTTGCTTTAATTAACATATTAGTTGAGCTGCAACAATTAATAACTAAATTAATCAGCAATCATTCAGTCATCATTTTGTGAAGAAAACCAAGTCCAAATTCTCTGATTTCAGCTCATTAGATGGGAGTTTTTTCATCACAGATATAAATCTGTGACTTCATAATGTCAGAGCATATTAACCTGTTTTCCTGCAATTTTGTTTGTTTTTTTGCTCATTCATTGGTGACTTTAATGTCAGAGAATTTAAGTCTTTTCCATGTAATGATTGACAGTTTAATCAAAAATAACTACTTGCAGACCTATATCTTAATATGGGGTTATATAGAAAATCTGTAGGACTTTATTTTGTGGTATCAAACTAGTCACAACCTTTTCTATGCTTTCACTCATACATGTGTAATGCAGGTCCTGCCAATCCCCAGCTGAGCCCTTCATTGTCTGAGCCAGTGCCAGTTGCCTCTTCTAGCACATGCCCCATATCACCCATCAGTCCCATCTCTGCATGGGTGGACAATTTTGAGGTGCCATGGAACAAAGTGAGGCCGACTCTTAGACGAGCAGTAGATGCTGGTGAGAGGCCAGCTCTGGAGGACCGCAGACACTTGATGAGAGTCACCGTTGATGCGATGAGAGAGCATTCATTGAACCCTACTCGCAGAGAGTGTGTGGTAGTAGCAAAAGCTATAACTCAAAAATATCTAAATAGAAAATAGCTTTTTAGACAAAAATGAAGAGGGGGAGCTAATTGGATGTGGGTATTTCACAAATCAGCTCAAGACCAGAGTAGAATATTTGAATCGAGGCAACACTCTTTCCCGTCTGAGGAAGCCCAAACGCACCCAGAGAGATGATGAGGATGGTGATGATGACCAGCCAGCAGTAGCTACATGCGTAAGACTCGACAGTTATGGGTGTGTTCGTTGGCAGCCAGAGGACTATCCAGATGGGGAAAAAATCAGCATCATTAGAGGAAAAAAAGCTTGAGATGTTGGATATATTCAGCCGAGAAGGACTCAAGGGTGCTGAGAGAGGAAGGGTAGAAGACCTAATGGCAATCACTTATGCCAAACAGCGGGAATACATCAACGCAAACCCTTCCCCAAGCATTCTGGATGTGGGTAAAGAGTGGCCATTTCTCTTTTCACAGACGTTTTTATTGTCACACTTCACCACTCTCACCAATGTTGAACTATACACAAGACTGAACAATGATTTGGACAAAAAGGGTAAAAGACTCCTGGATTTCTTCAGTAGTTAGATTACAAGGTGGAGGAAGAAAGTAAGAGCTGTTCTGAACGAAGCCGTAAAGAAGGACCGAGAAGGAACTGATGGCCTAGCAGCGATGCTTGTGATGTTGGCACACTTCAAAGAGCAAGAGGAGTCACTTTTTCTCCTTGCTAATGTAAGCTCCTTAATTACTTAAATCTTTTATTTAGAGTTTTCAACAATTAATTGTCACATTTATTGCAGCAGAATCATTTTCCCTGATTCGAGTGTAACATTTTACACCCCCCAAATTGTATTGCAGGTTGGCAAGCCTCCAATGGCATCTTGTACTTGGGTTCAAGTAAATGCAGGTTTGTGTCTGGCAATCCTGTCTCTTCCTAGGTGTTTGTAGTTAGTGTTTGTTAATAGTTTGACGCAATGGGCTTCAGGCCAGGTATATTGTTTGAGGGCACCTTTATGTTATTGGCGATTGAGCACTTTTTCATTGATAGACCTCACCTCACACTATAACCCACATGGTGCAAGCTTCTATCTCAATTCTTTTATAGAGCATGCTGGGTAGTCACTGTTGTCCACTATGTGCACAATATTTTAATTATTAAAAAAAAAATTGATGTAGCCTGGCATAAGGTTAGTGTGGTGCACAAACCATTGGAGCAACAAAAAACATGGCACATTGCTTCCTTATCAACAAGTTTCAAAAAGCTTTTTCTTTCCTAGAGATAATGTACCGTCTAGTTTGTGTCAAGTAACTCTTATCTTTGCTGGCATTCATAGGCACTACCACACCCGCAGACGCAGAGGCCCAGCTGTCTCTCCCCATCACTCCAAGGATCATCATGCTTGGTAAGTTTCAAGTCTAGTCTGGAAACACTAGTGAATGCAGTTTGTGTTGTGTCATTCACTGCCTCTGCATCAGTCTGGATTTCCAGCTTGTAATACAGGGACAGCACAGTCACTTCAAAAACTGAAGAAAGTTATGCGGAGTTCATGCATTTTACTTCATACCTCTTAATCCTGCATGTGTTTATTCATTCACTGAATGATTCACTGGTTTCTAAAAACCTTTTCCTGTAAATCTGTTTCTGTCTTCTGAGCAGCCAGTTGCAGCGTGCTTTTTTATGTGTTGCTGCTTGCATTGGCTGAGCATTGGCTGAGCGTGACGCACAGACCAGTGTTGCCAATTTAGTGACTTTGTTGCTAGATTTAGTGACTTTTCAGATGCCTTAAGTGACATTTTTCCTAAAAAAAACAACTAGTGACATATCTACTTTTTGGACAGACCTCAACTACTTTCCTTGAACTCAGTTGCCATTATTTCTCTGTGAATCAGAGCTAATGTGTCTCTCTGACTGACTGTTCAGTGGGTGAGACAGAGCAGCAGAACTGTGCTTAATTTGCATTTCTTGCATGATAACCTCTGAGGGTGGATTTTAACTATTTTGGTACAAATAAGATGTTAGGCACTCTATTTACAGAATATTGATTGGATACTAGAATATTTGTATTTCCTGAAGAAATTCCTGCATTTGCTGCTGCTACTGCTTGGCAGCCTAGCTTCAGAAAGTCGTAGCATGCTTTGTTGATGATTCATTCACGTCTGAAGATGGCACTCATAATTGGTGGTAATTGAATCATGCGTTCAAGAGATACGGTGGTGTTTTGTTAATGGCCACATGTCGGCGCTATTGATGCCTTGCTTAAATAAGTCGTTCACTTGCTCCTGAAGAAACTGTACCAAGTTTCATCATATTAAAGACAACAGAAATGTAGAAATTTCAGGTTATATTGTTACTATAGCGCCCCCTGCCTGCAGAAATGGATCAAATACAACACCCTTGTGCATTGTGGCTGTATGTACAACATTTACAAAAGACTTACGGACCATTAAGTTCATCAGGCCATGCCTTCACAGCAATCACACAACTAGCAGATTACATAACCCAGTTTGGCTGCAGCTCTTTAGCTTGATTTCTCACTAATCAAATTATTCTACTACCTTCTGGACAAGGGCGCCATAGAGGCTGTAGACCCTCTGTCGCACTCCAGGGGGTTCTAGTCAACATACTTCCTCATGACAAAAAAGACCGGTGAGCAATGGGTTGTTTGGTTGAGAATGTGTGCATCTGGTGCAGGCAGCCACTGTGTACTGTGCCACCACACCTACAGCCTCATTTATACTGTGTCATACGCTGGATACGCACGGCGAACATAGCTGATATACGATATATACGATATATATATCCAACATCACCATCTTAGACCCTCCTCACATTTGTGGTGCAATACAAAGTAATTGTAATAAATGTAATTGTTAATGTGTTTTCTTCTTTAATTTCAGGGCTCCAACTGGGATTCTGGGTCTGCAAGGTCAGGGCATGTAAAAGGCCATAGACCTTTATGTCAAGTGGCAGGGGAATGAGAGGATTTCTCTAAGAAGTTTCTTATCATTTCTGTTTTAAATGTTGCATTTTACAGTTTTTACAGTGTCCTGTTGAATTGTTCATGCAAATGTTCGGTATTTTACATTATATTGTCATTGTGTCTTTAAAAAATGTAGAATTGTCAAGTTTGTGTGTTAATATTTTGAGCTTGTCGGCCAAACTGGCATTTTTGTTTGTGATTTCTTGTTTATGATTGCAATATTTTAAAAACTCATTGTTATATTGTTGGTATCTGAAGTGGTACTTGGAAATTTGGTTTGGTACATAGTGGTACTTGGTCTGAAAAGTTTGGAAACCTGTTTTCTCATATTCCTGTTCACCAAATGTCTTAAATAAATAATTGTGTAACAATTTTCTTGTTTTCTGCAGTTAATTGAAATATTTTAGAATATGGGTGATTCTAGTAATAATGGCTAATATTAAATCACAGTGATACAATATTTAAATTGTACAGTGAGACACTGAATTTACAGTGATTACCTTACCTACTGTTAATAGTACTGTATAGCCATACACGATACCATAAAAAAACAGTTCTTAATTGTTTTTATTTGTACAGTAAATAAACCAGCACTGTAAATGCAATTGAAACCACAGTATTTAATTGATATTTCTTCTACAGTTAAACAACCAATACTGTAAATACAACTGAAATCACAGTATTTAATTGTTTTTTATTTTACAGTGAATACATAAAATACTGTAAATGGAAGTACTGTACTTTTACTGTAAAACATATTCACAGTAACTTGCTGGCTAATTGTTGCCAGTAAGTTACTGTAAATTTTAAGGTAATTTTTTTTACAGTGAATAAATTAATTTAATTTGGAGAAGAAAAAATGTGTCATTGTAGTTATGAGTGTTGCATTTAGCTCTTCCTATAGTGGAATAGCCCTAAAAACAAATGAAATTGGAGACAGTTGGAGACATTTAGTGACTCAAATATGTTGTTTTTACTTTAATCACACACTGTATAATAGGGAACCATTGCACTAAAGTGTGGCGTAAAAGCACTTATGCACACATTTCACAAAATCAAAATGCTGCTCTTTTGTGATATGTAATACCTGCTAGACACCGTTCGAAAAGTTCCTTGTCCCAGTGCAGCATCCTTGTGATGTCTGAGAATGTTAGAGGTCTATAAAAAATACAAAGCTGTATTGAGATTTTTTTTAAAGTGTGCAAATCAACCATTCATTTTTTAACTCTTTTTTAACACACATTTTTACTATTTTTAACTCTGTATTGTAATTTTAACATACTTAAATTTAAGTACATACATAAATTACAATAACCTTTTTTTTTAACTCAACTTCGAGCACGACGAAGTCGGTGCAGACTGCTGCATAGATTAAAATAAAGCGTTTTTGCTCAGTTACATGCGCTAGGGAAAAACGCTACTGAGACACAAATCTTGAGGGCGCAGGCCAGTAACTTAGCTAGTTTAACTAGCATTGTTAATTTAGCATCTAGCCAAGTAACCAAGTAGCAAATTTACTTTAGTATATTTGGCAAAGCAGCACTTGATGATAAGCAGTAATGCTTATCATCAAGACACTCGCTATTATTTAATATAATTGTGGCAGGGCGGTAGGTTTTTCTTAAGAGTGTGCAGACAACGCCACCTGGGGTATTTCACCCTAGGAAATAGTTTTCATATGTAGAGTCAAACAACACCTAAGGTCGCACAGGTTCGGGACACAATGAGTGGCTAGAGATGTGATTCCACAATTTACAAATTTTAATTAAAATGGAAGTTAACCATTCATTCTGCTTCAAGAACAGGTGCACATATTCTTCATAATTGTCTATTGCTGGAACAAACCAAAAGAAATAAACTTAAACCATATACATCAAAAAGGAACTAGGACTGGGGCTTACCAGGGCAGCCAGCGGGGAAGGAACTCTACTCTAAACACCACGTGAAAAAAATAAGGACACCCAAAGTGCACTTCACTGCAACAGGATACCACCACCAGGGGACCGGGCTGCCATGCACCAGGGGCCCACAGCTCCTGTTCAACGCAAACACAAAATCAGTTAGAAAGCCAGCAATAGACAATATGTTAATAAAATAAACAAAAAAGAACCAAATTTACATAACCAAAAAGGAATGTAAAATAAACGCAAAGAAAATACACGGACAATGTGCACATAACAAAACCCGACTGTGGCCAAAAAGAGTAAAACCAGGCCTACTGCAAGCGTAGCGGCCGACAGGGCTGGAACAGTGTGATACGACAGTGTAGAGACACGAACACGAGTAAAACAAAACAGCAGCTCTGCGGGAGTGGTGGCCGGCTTTAGCAGGGCCGCACACCGAGGCTCTGAGCCGGCTAGTGAGTTCAAGCAGGGGGGAGAAATTGGAGCGGCGATGAGGGCAGCTCACACATCATCACCATCACACAGACAACTAGGAGCAAACAGAAACGTGGTCACTGCTTGCACCAAAACCCATCTCAAAAGAAGCAGCGGCAATAAAAGAACACAGGCCTACCTCATGGACAAAGCGACCATGATGAGCCAGTCCCAAGCGGAGGGCGAGCAACACCACCAGCCACCCGTCAAACAACACAGCGTGCTACGGACACACAACACGGATGAATAAGCGGTGTGCGCTGGCGGTCAGACGAGCAAAGAGGGAAACCTGCTTACCGTCAAACAATTCCAGACCCCCACTATCAAAGCAGGTACCAAAAGCAGAACAAATATCCCGCGCTGCCACCTCACCTCGACCGAGCCACACCACTGCACCGGCTTTGAGTTGTCAGATCCGTGACAGGTGTGTGCCAGTGCATATGTACACCGCTCTCACAGCGCCGCCTACTAATTAAGGTGCCAGCTGTGAGAGAGAGATAGAGAGCGAAAGAGAGAGAGCAGAAAGGACGGAGCGGAACGCCCCATTCGTCCTGCTACATAATGCATGTCGATTTGCACGCAAAATACTTACTTTCACAAGCTTGGTTGAAGGTCTTCCTTTGAAATAAATCCCCTCTCCGTCGTAGCTGAGTTGTCAGTTAAGAGAAAGGAAGCACGAGGACTTGCCCTTGCTGTTCATTCTGGGAAACCCTTTGTTTTTTTTCCAACTTTGTTGTACCAACAACAAATTACAATTTCAGCTTATTCACAATTACAAATTTAGACACAATGAGGTGCACATGATTGGTCTGATGTGTATTTTCAAGTTAAGAATAACTATTTTAATTTTCATGTTCAAACAAATCAGAATACCAGCTCTGCTGAATAGATTGTCGTTTTCTTTTTTACAGTGAATTTGCAGATGAATTAAATTAAAAAGCCTGGTGGCTGTAGATATGAAGAATATTCTGAATCTCTCCATCCTGAATTGAAGAGAGAGGAGCCCTGAGATGATCTGAGCTATTAGAATGGCCTCTCTCATCTTCACTGTGCATGTCTTCACCACAACCTCCAGTGAATCCTCCTGATAATATTGTTGTACAAACAAAAGGTTCCTCAGGATTTTTAGTCTGTATCCTAGCAACGACTTCATGGAGAACTTCACATGGAACTTCAGCAGTAGCCATGGATGGGATGTACACAAGTGTTATGATGAAAAATATAGACTTTCTCAGTCTTCACCAGTATCTCCAGTTCATTACTCTTGGGCCAGAGAGTTGACATTTCCTATGATGAATGACAGCAGAAAGGGCCGAAATCTCCTCCAAGCCTTCACTTTTGCAACAGCACGGCGATCATGAAAACACCTCTTCGTCTCAGCTGGAACTGGGTGGCATCCTACAGACCTTCAGTGAAAGAAGCTCCTTTCCTGAACAAACTCCTCTCCTCACAGAATTCTCCATCAGTAGTTGACAAAACATGGCAAAAACATAAAAATGAAGTACAGGTTAAATAAACACTCAGAGCTACCAGACTTTGCTGTTATCTGTGGAAGCGCATGTTTTAGAAATAATGGAGAATTTTTTTTCTAAATTAATGTATGTGATAATACAATTTTAATTCTTTCAATGAATCCCTCTCTATGTTTATAAGTAATGAATATTTTGATATCATGTTTTATATTGATTTAATGGTTTGTTTATCTTTTCAGTCTGTTTCAGGAAGTGGCTCCAGTCTAAAAATGTGGACAACACAGAGACACAGGCACGGTGTGGAAGGGTTGGATGCTACATTACGGAAAAAATAATGGACATTAACAAACAAAAAACTAAAACTCCGAACTGAAATTTATGTGATCTTGCCTGGGATGTTATAATCTATTTAATTAACTATTCTAATCTGTTACATCTATATTTTGTTTTATGGTACTGTATTGTTATCTATGTATTATAGTTTTTGATTAAAGACAGACTTTTGTGAAACCATTGTGTTTTTTATTTGAATATTTTTATTTCTATTAAAGCACGGGATGCTGGATGCTGGTGACCAACATCTAATATCCCATGCTGGTTTTGCTGGTCCATGCTGGACCAGCATAACCAGCACGGGATGCTGGAGACCAGCATAACCAGCACAGGATGCTGGACCAGCATAACCAGCACGGGATGCTGGTGACCAGCATAACCGGCACGGGATGCTGTACCAGCATAACCGGCATGGAATGCTGGTCACCAGCATCAAAACACAACATATGCTGGTATTGCTGGTACAACCAGCATACCCCATGCTGGTTTTGCTGGTGGCTAGCTTTGCTGGTCTATGCTGGTTTTTCTAGCAGGGTTTTCTAGTTTCTTTAGTAAATTCCACTCAGTTTGAGAGCGTTTTTCAACTCTGTCTTGCTCTTTGTTAATAAATTCATTCTTTGCAATTGCCCTGGTATCATTCTGCTTTATCGAGTCCTGAAAGAATTATATTTAAAGGCTAAGCCTTAACAATAACAGCCTATCCAGTGTCCTCCTCTCCACCACTTCCTTAAAGGTGTCTAATTTGCAGCCAGTAAAGGAGCCAACCTTCCTGATCAGTTTGTTCAGTCTGTTGGTGTCACTGGCCCTGATACTGCTCCCCCAGCACACTGCAGCAAAGAAGAGTGCACTGGCAACAACACACTGGTAGAAGATCTCCAACATCTTGCTGCACACTTTGAATAATCTTAGCCTCCTCAGGTAGTAGAGTCTGCTCATCCCCTTCTTCTAGACAGTGTTGATGTTGGTTTTCTAGTTTAGTCTGTTGTCCAGGTGCACTCTGAGGTATTTGTATCCTCCACCACTGTGACATTCGCCCATAGAATACACAGTGGCTGTGAGGTAGTCCTGTTTCTTCTGAAATCAATCACCATCTCTTTGTTCTTGGCCACATTAAGCAGCAGGTGATTTCTACCAGACCATTCCAAAAAAAATTGTCTACCGCTGTTCTGTATTCCTCCTCTCATTCACCCTTCATACACTCCTCCACCGCTGAGTCATCCGAAAACTTCTGTAGGTGGCACAATGAGGAGTTGTACTGGAAGTCTGAGGTGGAGACAAAACAGTCCCCTGTGGTGCCCCTGTACTACTTTCCATGGTGTCAGACAGAACACTGCCCAGTCGAACAAACTGTGGTCTGTCTGTCAGGTAGTCAGTAATCCAGGAGATGGTGGGCATGTTGACTCCCATCACTCGCAGCTTCTCAACCAGGAGCAGTGGCTGGATGGTATTAAATGCACTGGAGAAATCAAAGAAAGTGATCCTCACAATGCTGTCGCTGCAATCCAAGTGGGAGTGAGCACACTGCAGCAGGTGTATGTATGATGCCGTCGTCCACACATGGGTCTCATGGGTTGTTTTGAAAGGCACTGACAAATTACCTATCATGTTGTTTAGTTATGGGGACATGTTGAACATTTTACTTGGGGAAACACTAAAATAGTAGCTAAAATTAACATTACAATAATCTCTTAATTGATTAATCTTCAGTCCAAACTTGACTAAAGTGTGTGATGTCACATTTTAAAATATTTTTCTGACTTTGTGAAGGAATCTTAACCTTTGCATGCTGCATGTATCCCTCAGTCCCTGTGAGAGGTCTCCTGCTTACATCCTGACACACATGTCTCTGCGTGGCACTGACTCACACACACACACACACACACACACACACACACACACACACACACACACACACACAATGTTCTCAGGACTGTCCTCAATCACCTGCCAACTGTAAAACAACAATGTACAGAGCAAATATTGTTGAGACAACAGTGGTTTTCACTTACTTGCCATTTCCCTCCAACTGAATTCTTCTTCTCTGTATTCACAAGATGTCTGATTGATATTTCTCCAGGACCAAAAACCCTGCATTTTAATCACTAAAGATGAAGAAAAGGCAGACATCAGAAGGAGATTTGAAAGAGATTAATCAATGAGTTTAACCTCCTATTGTTGTGATACCAAATAGCATTGATATGCTGTGGTACATGATGAAATAAATGTTCACAAAATGTGTTGGTCCAATCATATTTTCAGTATGATTGCACCAATAAAGGGAAATTAGAGACTAAATCAAGGTGTAAGAATATTGAAACCTGTTCGTTAAATTCGTCCCACCCCCGACTGATGGCATTGAGAGCAATATAATATAATATAATATAATATAATATAATATAATATAATATAATATAATATAATATAATATAATATAATATAAA
>JBBMOE010000053.1:2949703-2969872 GCA_037975065.1 Chaetodon trifasciatus
GTATTTCTCCTTAGCCTCCTTGATTTTCACCTTCAGTTCCCTCTGTATCGTTCTCACCTTCTCCCTGTTACCAGCTCTGAAAGCCCTCTTCTTCTGATTGAGGATGACTTTGATGTCCTTTGTCACCCACGGCTTGTTATTTGGATAACAATGGACAATCCTGGCTGGGACAGTAGAGTCCACACAGAAGGTGATATAGTCCGCAATGCACTCTGTGAGCCCATCAGTGTCCTTCCCATGCGGCTCACAGAGTGCCTGCCAGTCTGTCACCTCAAAAGAGCCCTGCAGTGTCTCGTATGTCTCCTCTGACCATCTCCTAACTGTCCTTGTGGTCGTAGGCTGACTCTTCACCAGAGGCACATAACAGGGAGTGAGGTGCACAAGGTTGTGATCTGACCTGCCCAGAGGGGGGAGGGAGGAGCAGCTGTAAGCATCCTTGACGTCAGCATATATATTTGCCTCGACCGGTTGGGTGAGAGAGGGAGAGCAAGAGAGTGAGAGTGAGACAGACAGAAATGCAGTCAGAGAGAGAGACAGAGAGAGACAGACAGAGAGAGACAGACAGAAATGCAATCACAGTATCAATGACAGTGGATGTAATAACAGTAGTAGCAGTTGCAGTGGATGTCAGGCAGGGCCATGGCAGGAGACGTAGCTGTAATCCACAATCCAGATTCAGCCGCTATTCATGGGAACCTGCAAGACGACAAAGCACAGAGACTCTGGGGAAGGAGCTAAGTTAGTAACGCGCCGTGGTAGGACATGAAAGCGTGCAGATGGAGAGGGAGAGAAGGACAGAGGAGCTCGGTGTATCTTTGCAGGTCCCCCAACAGTCTAATGCTATAGCAGCATAACTAGGGGCTGGTCCAGGACAAGCCTGAGCCAGCCCTAGCTATAAGCTTTATCAAAAAGGAAAGTTTTAAGCCTACTCTTAAATGTAGAGACAGTGTCTGCCTCCTGGACAAAGACTAGAGGATGGTTCCACAGGAGAGGAGTTTGATAGCTAAATGCTCTGGCTCCTGTTCTGCTTTTGGAGACTTTAGGAACCATAAGTAGGCCTGCATTCTGGGAACACAGTGTTCGAGTGGGGTAATAAGGTACTATGAGCTCTTTAAGATAAGAAGGAGAATTTTAAATTCCATTCTAAACTTTACAGGGAACCAGTGCAGAGTGGCTAATATTGGAGAAATATGATCTCTCTTTCTCATTTTTGCCAGAACACGTGCTGCAACTGGAGAATATTCAGCAATGAATTTGGGCAGCCTGATAGTACGGAATTGCAATAATCCAGCCTGGAAGTTACGAAAGCATGGAGTAGTTTTTCTGCATCATTTTGAGACAGGATGTGCCTGATTTTTGCAATATTATGTAGGTGAAAAAAGGCAGTCCTTGAAATTTGTTTTACATGATAGTGAAAGGACATCGCCTGATCAAAGATAACTCACAGATTCTTTACAGTGGTGCTGGAGGCCAGCGCAATGCCATCCATAACTGCTATGTCATCAGAAAGTGAGTTTCTAAGATGTTTAGGGCCTACTACTATAACGTTTTGTCCAAGTTTAGCATCAGAAAATTGCAGGTCATCCAGGTCTTTATGTCCTGAAGGCACATACAACACAACTGACTGGCTTCTTCTGGCTTCATAGATAAATAAAGCTGGGTTTCATCTGCATACCAGAAAATTTATTGAGTGCTTCCTGATAATGTTCCCTGAAGGAAGCATATATAAGGTGAATAGAATTGGTCCAAGCACAGAACCCTGCGGAGCTCCGTAGCTGACTTCAGCGAGCAAAGAGGACCTGTCATTAACGTGTACAAACGATCTGGTAGGATTTAAACCAGGCATGTCAGACTGACTTCTATTGCCAGCCTGACATGTCTTTACACACTTAAGGGGATGGCCCAGTTAATAACATAAATAATGCCAATGCAATAATAATACAAATAATACCAATGAATGAATGATAAATGATGTCCAGGGTGCCACATATGGTTTTTAATCTCAAAATGTAGGACATTCAGCTACAAGAGCTGCCTGGGGTTGATTTACACAACATTCCAAGTGATAAAGCATTGTATTAACTGTGAAAGTGTCATCTGGTTTCTTATTTTTGATTTAAAAAAACTGCAACAGCAATGTGCAATGTTAAATTGCACAGAAACAGACAGAATTAAATCAAATATCAATCAAGTACTTCAATAATGATGTTACTGAACAGTTACCTGAAAAAAGGTAACAAAAATGGTTTAAAAAACAAATATAAAGTTGAATAATTAGGTCTTAAAACTATGTAAATGTATGTAACTATGTGCAAAAGCTTGAGTTAAAAAAAAAAAAAAAAAAAACTCAAAATAAACTACCATAATCCACACATTTGTACCCTGTAGGTCAACCATGCCCTGTCGGCCTCCTTCTTCAGCCTGATGGCTCTCTTCACCCCTGGTGTACACCAGCGGGTTCGGGGATTACCGTCTCGACTAGCCCCAGCAACCTTACGGCCACAGCTCGAGACAGTCATCTCAACAATGGTGGAGAGGAACAAGGCCCATTCAGACTCTCCTATCGCCCCCAGAACGCAGTCAAAGTTCTGCCGGAGGTGGGTGTTGAAGACCAACTTAACAGGTTCTTCTGTCAGGTGTTCCAGCAGATACTCACTACTTGTTTGGGCTGACCAGATCTGCGTGGCATCCTCTGCTGCCCTCTGATCCAACTCACAGCCAGGTGTTGATCAGTTGACAGCTCTGCTCCTCTCTTCACCCAAGTCCAAAACATGCAACCTTGGGTGTCCTGGTACCAGTTTGCACCAATGGACATCCTTATGTTTGAACATGGTGTTGACAAACTGCGACTTTCACAGATCACACTGTCATTGCCTGCGTTGAAGTCCCCCAGCAGGACAATGGAGTCCCCAGTTGGTCCATTATCCAACACTTGTCCCAAGGACTCCAAAAAGGTGGGTACTTTGAATTGCTGTTTGGTGTGTAAGTCCAAACAACAGTCAGGAACCCTTCCCCAACCTGAAGGCACAGGGAAGCAACCCTTTCGTCTACCAGGGTAAACGCTGTGAGTTGAGGTGAGCTTGACTATATCTAGTCAGTACCACTCAACCTTTTCCACAAACTCAAGCTTCTTCCCCACCAGAGAGGTGACATTCCATGTCCCAAAAGCTAGCTTCTGTGTCCAGGGATCAGACTGCCAAGGCCCCCAACTTGGACTGCTGTCCAATCCATACTGCACCGGACCCCTATGGGTTCTCCTGTAGGTCATGGGCCTCCTGAAAGATGGATCCATGTGTCTGTTTCAGGCTTGGCCTGACTTAGCCCCATGGGTGAAGGCTCGGTCCCTGCCCGGTATCCCTCCAGGCAGGGTACATTGGTCATTACTGGTTGTCCTCATAAGGGTCTTTTGAGCCGCTCTTTGTCTGGCCCTTCACCTGGGACCAATTTACCTTGGGAGACCCTACCAGGGGAAAATTGCCTTTCCCTAGCAACATAGCTGTAAATTGCATTTCAAATTACTTGTCAGCCAGAGCACAATGTGTTTTACTGGGTCTTCCTCTTCCTTCCTCCCTGTATCAAAAGGTGTACACTAGGAATCCATACTAGTACCACTGCCGTTGTTCATATATCAAATCAAATCAAACTTTATTTGTATAGCACCTTTCATACATAAAATGCAACTCCAACGAGACTGTCGATGTAATAACATGGCAGGGCATTGAGGAACCATGAGAGGAAAAGAAATCACCTATGGGGAGCTCATCCACACTGCAAGGGATCAAAGTCCGCAGCCACAGGGAGCACCGCTGCAACAGAGACCCCCAACCCAGATAAACCAGGGTGGACACCACACACAGGGCAGAGCCCCCCAGTCCTCCGGGCCCGACCAGACACACCTCACAGCACTGGAGCTAAAACCTAAAAGACAAAAGAATAAAAGACCTAAGTCTAAAGTTGAGTCTAAAGTTAATTGCAATGTCCTGTTAAAATTGTCAACAATAAAATCACTGGGTGCAGGTAAGACTTCTGCAGGAGTGCTCTGTAAAATCTTGATAAAATTTGCAGCCACTTCAGAAGTTAGGTGGCGTTTCCTCACTGTTCTCACCGGGGCGTCCTGATGGTTAAAACTGGTGATGTTAAAATACACACAATAATGGTCGGACACAGCCAGGTCAACAACAGAGGACACACCAGTGGAGAGACCATAGGTTATGACCAGGTCCAAGGTGTGCCCTCTGTTGTGAGTTGGCTGTGTGACGTGCTGGTTAAAATCCATGCAATTTAAAAGGTTTAAGAATTCTCTGGACAGTGAGTCCGAGTTGTTATCCACGTGCAGGTTAAAATCGCCAGTTATTAAAATTCTGTTATAAGTGGTGTGTATGATGGATAAAAGCTCTGAAAATTCACTGATAAAAGCAGTGGAATGGTGGGGTTGTCTATAAACAGTGATGCAGAGAACAGGAGGACTGCTGATAACAAGGGCATGATACTCAAAAGATGAGTAACTGTTAAAATAAACTTCCTCTGACATTAAAGTATTATTAAAAATTGATGCAGTCCCGCCTCCTCTCTTGCCTCCCCTGGTGGAGAATAAAAAGTTAAAATTTGGTGGGCAAGCCTCAGTGAGAACAACTGGTGCCTCTGTGCCAAGCCATGTCTCTGTTAAAAATAACCCATCTAACATGTTGTCTAAAATCAGGTCATTTATGATAAAAGATTTGTTTAAAAGAGAGCACACGTTCAGCACAGCCAGGTTAATGTTCGTGCGCTTATGACCACAGGGAGATAAAATGACCGGGTGTATGAGATTATCTCTGTTAAAAACACTCTGTCTGTGAGTCCAGGGAAAGCGTCTGCCTGTGATGGTTTGTATGGGAAAGATGACCGCTTTAGGTGGTAGTGACAACTGTGGACTGTAGGGGGGGCTAGTGAGAGTATTAATACTATGAGCGGGTGGTGTGGACAGAGAAGAAGAATCTGGGGAGAGGGTGTGACAGGTAAACAGTCAGTCACGAGGAGCGTACTGGATAGCATGGTGAATATTAGCCGTTAACATTCGACTGCCAAGCCTGCTGGGGTGAACTCCGTCGGCCCTGTAAAAGGAGGGGAGGTTCCAAAACAGGTTAAAATTGTCAATAAAACCAACGCTAAAAGCTCTGCAGGCAGACTGTAACCAGGTGTTCAGGTACAGGAGCTTGCTGAAGCGCCATGCTCCATGATGGGACAGTGTGGGAAGAGGACCGCTGATAAAAATAGACTTTCCACAGTTGTTTAAAAAGGTCCCGTGGCTGGATGGTCCGTGGTCTGCGCTGTGCGTCCGGATAGATGGATGCGGTGTGGAGGATGCTGTGTCGAGCCTGGCAGAGGGATTCCGTGCTGGCTCCGGACGAGGAAGACCACCAGAGCGGCGGAGCACGGCCTCCTTTTGGATCCAGCGTCGGGCAGAAGAGGTCGTGGACCGGGATGAGGACCATTGAGGCTTCAAGGTGGCGTGTCCAGTGATCCGAGCGCCACCGGCCGCCAGTGGCGGAGGATGGGACTGTCCACTCGGCATAGGAGCAGATGGTGAAGGACCGACAGAAGAAGAGCCCCGCAGAGCCGGGGTGAAATTCTGCTGTGCTCGGTGAGGAGTGGGGCGAGTTGTTCGCCCAGGTGGGTACACCGGGACAGGCGGGAACGGTGGAGATCCGCTGAAATCATTTAAAATCCTGGGAGGTGAAGAAGAAGGCCCCAGGTTCCCAGCCAGTGGTGGAAATTCATGTGAGTCCAGGATGTTATACCGATTTTGTAGGTCGATGGCACAGGTTGTTGGAGTAGGAAGTGACGGCCTCACCCTCCTTTTGCGATCGCCGACAACCACCCAGGTGTCCGGGTATAAAGGAGTGGAGCTAGTTAAAAAGAAACAAGATCTAAAAAGTATGCCATAAAAAAGTTGCTTAAAATTCCATAAAAAGTCAGTTTTGACGGAGGTGTTTTTGGCGGAGAGACACAACGCCGACGCATGCGGCATAAATAATCTTTGTGATAATCTATCAAACACTGTTGTTTTAGATGGCATAGTTTTACTGTACTATTTTTGTGAAAAATATATCTTACATTTAATAAACAGTGAGTTATAGTTTGTATTGTATATTAAACCTAGAGCAAAGTACTGTTTATTGTTGAGCTAAAAGCAGGCTCAGATCATTATAGCTTTGAAAGCCAGTTGCCCACTCTCTGAACTCAAAAGCCTCAAATCGCCTGGCTGTGTGATATTCTCCTGCTAGCATTGAGGTGGATTTCTGATGAGCAGGGACTGCTGTAGCCCTGTGGCTATTGGAGAGAAGCTGACAACTGCTGCCACACAACCCCCTGGATCTTCTTGACTATTGCAACCAAAGTACCCACATCCCCATTTTTCTATGTAGAGCTTGAAGTTTAAAAGGCAAGTTAATACATTTCCAGGTTTAACTTGTAAGTGGGTTATAGCATATATATATATATATGTAACTGAATTAGGGCTTCAATATGAGATTTAATAGAGTATAAGTAATGTAATAGGTACACAGTAGTTAATAACTGCAGTGTAAATTCTTTCTAAATTCCACCCAAACATCCAGATTTTTGCTTACAGTACAGAATTTATTTCTTATGAAGAAATTCCCCCGATCCACACCCCCCCCCCCCCCAAGTGAGCATTCTTAAGGGAAAACTAACACCTTTCTTCTCCCTTTCCTTTCTTTTAGCCCCCCAAATTGACGGTCCATAACATGGCAAGGCAGGTCTGTTTGATCCCCATGCCGTGCTACCTCCATAATCAGAATCAGAAAAAGCTTTATTGCCAAGTATGATTTTATACATACAAGGAATTTGCTTTGGTGAGGTTGGTACATGACACATCTATTACCTCACCAAAGCAAATTCCTTGTATGTGTAAAATCGTACTTGTACTCCAGTTTTCTTCATTCAGCCCATATGGACAGGGATCAGTGCAGTGGATGGACGGTCTGTCCAAAAGGACAAAAGTCTTCCTGCTAATTGCTGCCACATCAAATGAAGAGAGACATCCCAAATAGGAGCCCTAAGATTGATGGAGAGAAGGAGAGAGAAGAAAAAGTGAGCTATTCTTTAAGCTGCTCAGTGGTTTTGCTCTGATTTCTTCTTTATCTCAGTCTTTGTTGAACTTTAGCTGATGATTTTTCGTTATTCATTTAAATTAGGATTTAAATTAGGATTCTAATATTAAGGGCACTTTATGTGTCTTTCATTTGAAACATGCATTTTCATGAATATAACCTAGCATTTTTGGTAATATTGAGCTTGTAACAGAACTAAACTGAGACAAGTCAACCTATAGTTTGTTTCATCATTTGTTTGGTAGTGGCACATGCAGATTATCACTTTGGTACCATCTCTGATATGTTTTAAAAATATAAACCAGATGTGGAATGTTGCGCTTTCCAGGAGAAGTGCCTCAGTTAGCTTGTGGAGATGAGCATGCAGTGATGAAAAAGGTCAATCATGAGCATCATTCCAGCATGAATAATGCCCCCCGCACACACACACTTTTTTTTTTTTGCTAATTAGTAATGTAGTGTGTGTTCTGTAGCTTCATTTTATTTTATTGATTTGTATTTTGTTCATTTATTTTAAAAAGCACTTAAAGATATATCCTGTAGTAATGCAGATCTTTTTTATTTCTACTTTTTACTTTGACTTGTATGTGCCAGATACTGGTTTCTGTCTACATTTTAATTGAAAAAGATAAGAAGAAATATGACAATTCTCCTCATTCTCAAACCTGACTGCTTTTACTTGGTAACATGACTACATTTTACTGCTAATACTTTGGTTAAATTGAATTTTAATTGCAACACTTTCCATTCTTGCATAGCATGTACTGAAGTAAAGGATCTCAACATGCATAAAAATGGCAGGAGTAGTGAGATGTAAAAGGGAAGGTTCTAAATAAGTTTTTATCACAGAGTTTGAGTTTTGCCTAAAAGTAGTAAAGTATCCTATTGTATGCGATGGTTGTGGGGTAGGTTAATGGTATTTCTTGGAGCAATAATAATACTAATATCATGATGTGAGTAGGATTTTAGTGATGGGTCCATATTTTTTTGGTTGTTTTATTTTTCATCAGAAATGAGTTTTTGGAAAAGAGTTGAAGAGACATTCCCAGATTAGTTCTGCCTGTGCAACTGCCTGTTATGTTACTGGGTAGCAGACAGCATCCTGATTGACTTGCTTTATTGTCCTTCAGCAACAAGGAAGATCAGTAGACCAGGACCCACCAACAAAAGGCTTGGAGCCACCACTCTGTGTGCCTTTGTGTGTTTGTGTATGTGTGTAGCTGTCACGGCCCGGTGATATAAGTGTCTCTGGGCCCCGACTGAGTCGCTGCATTACACAGGGACAGAGGGAGAGAAAAAAGCTGTCACTTCAGAGGGGCTTTTCAAAACCTGCATTACTTTAAAGCAAACATGCACTAAAAAGTCACAGTCCATATAGTCCTCTGAGCATTCAAATGGCTGCTGTTCAGATTCTGTATCAAATTATTTGTTTTTTAAACTCCCACATCCCACAGCACATCACCCCTCTCTCCACTCATGCATTCCTGTTTTCCACTTGTGTTGCTTTTGTGTCACAGTGAGGTTTTGTTGGGGCCACTGGTTTTCTGTTGAGTGGTGTAGTTTCAAAGTGTTTATTGATGTGCAGTCTCCACATGATGTTAGATCTTGTTGTCAGAGGTCACAACCTGTTGGTGTTCCGGTGTGGCTGGGATGAGGCTCACATCTTGATTCATGCCATGCTATACCTTTGAAAGCAACAAGGCAAACAGATCTTTTGGACATCAGCTCATCCATCAAGCAGACCTTAAGACTGTATCAACCAAGCATGCAGCGCTGTCACTCGCAACTAAGTAAGCTGTTAGGAGCAGGAAGCAGGGTCACAAGAGGACTTGCTGTAAATCAGTTGGTTAGAGCAGTGGTTCCTAACCTGGATGCCTCCCAGGGGTCTCAACATTAATCATGGATTGCAATATGATTACCCACGTAGATGTGTTTGTTTTTGGGCTTTTCTTTAATGAATGAATTTTAATTAAATAATAAATTGTCTTTCTTGTGAAATACTGTGAGTTAAATCTTGAAGGATTTTAAAAAGGATTCAAGTTAAACTATTCAATAGCACACAACGTATAGACAGGCAATCTATGAAGAGGGGTTGCAAAGAGATATTGCCTCATATCAAGGCCATGCACAGAAAGTTGGGAACCAATGAGCTACTGCATATATTTTTCCATTTTTGTGGAAAAAGCATCTAAGCTTCATTCCCAGGCCAGCCAAGCAACATAGTCGCTCCAGCGTGTCCTGGGTCTTCCTCGGGGCCTCCTCCCGGTGGGACATGCCTGGAACACCTCCCTTAGGAGGTGTCCAGGGGGCATCCGATATAGATGCCCCAGCCACCTCAGCTGACTCCTCTCGATGTGGAGGAGCAGCGACTCTACTCTGAGCTTCTCCCGGGTGACAGAGCTCCTCACCCTATCTCTAAGGGAGCACGCTGCCACCCTGAGGAGGAAACTCATTTCAGACGCTTGTATCCGGGACCTTGTTCTTTCGGTCATGACCCAAAGTTCATGACCATAGGTGAGGGTAGGAACGTAGACTGACCGGTAAATCGAGAGCTTCGCCTTTCGGCTCAGCTCCTTCTTCACCACAACAGACCGGTACAGCGACTGCATTACTGCTGCCACTGCATCGATCCGCCTGTCAATCTCACGCTCCATCCTTCCCTCACTCGTGAACTGGATCCCAAGATACTTAAAGTCCTCCACTTGAGGCAGGAACTCTCCCCCAACCTGGAGGGAGCAAGCCACCTTTTTCCGGTCGAGAACCATGGCCTCGGACTTGGAGGTGCTGACTCTCATCCCAGCTGCTTCACACTCGGCTGCGAACCACCCCAGTGAATGCTGAAGGTCCTGGCTTGAGGGAGCCAACAAGACAACATCATCCGCAAAAAGCAGAGGTGAAATCTGCCGGCTCCCGAACCGAACCGAAAATATCCACTTTTTTTTGTTTTGTATTGTTTTGTTTTGTTTTTTTTTAGCTCTGTCCATCCTTCACGCTGTATGTGCTATTGCAAACCTGCTCAGATGTTTACTAAAATGTAGATGATGGTGATCACAAGCAAATGTCCACCTACACAACTCAACACATTCTGACTTCTGTTGAATACAGGCAATTAATTGACAAAACAAGGTCTTTGTTGCTAAAACTCACATTGTCAATACAAAGAAGGGGTGTCTTGTTGTCTCTGCTTCATATGTCCACTTGTGGTGATGGCAAATGTCTAGATTGTCAAAACTCGCAGCAACAGGTAGTCCTGTTTGTTACCTGTGATTCAAATTACAAAAAATGCTTAACACACAGTCACAGAATAACATATATGGAGTGTTCAAAACACAGATAAAGCTAAACAGCAGCTAACCATGTCTGTCATTGTATCACTATTACTTTTTTTACTTCTAAACTTTGGAAGCTCACATAGTGCCTTTCGGGCTATAAACAGGAAGTGTAGTATTGTCATGGGTTATGCCATGGGCTATAACTTGTGAATTTGAAGCTCAGCATGAATTTCAGGGGAGGTCTTGTGGCTCACACCGGTATCCAACTACCCTGCACCATGCCCTGCCTCAACCTGGCTCCATCATCTAATCTAAAAATATACATTGTGAAGTAGTTTACAGTCAGATTTGCATGCAGACAAATTAACAGAGCCTCATCCTCCTACTGGTGGCAGAACGCCTGCATGATTTCTTAGGACCCAAAGATGCAGACCAGAGAGGGAATTCGTCAAACAAAAATAATTTATTTAAACAAGAACTGTGCAACAAAAAACACACTTATAAAGAGTGGAAAAAACAAACACAAGGCACACTCAAAAGGAGTGGGAAAAGAACAAAATCAAGCACGCCCTGAAAGTGAGTGGAAATAAACGAGGGCAGCTCCGACGAGTCGGGCCCCTGAGGCAAGGCACACGTTGATGAGGCATGCAGACAACTGCAACACGGAGCACACTATAAGTGGCAGTCCAACAGCAAACTAACATAAGCACAACTCACAGAGAGAGGAGATAGCAAAACCAAGTACTCACACAGAACAAACAAAGACAACGGCAGGGATTCAGGACAATCTGGCAACAGGTAGGAGAGAGCTCTCCCCTTTTACCCTGTGCCTTAATCATGGTCATGCGCATCAGGTGTGCACCTGAGGAGGCAGAGCTGGCCAGATGTAGAGACACACCCAACTAGACAGACGGGAAAACAGACAGGCAACACATAACACTGGGAGAAGGGAAACGTGACACACTAGGAACAAACAGATCTGCAGGATCGTAACACCTGCTGAAATGTTATTAATGTCAGCCATTACAAACAACAATTTGGCAGATACAGAGAGGAAACTACTCAGGTTGAAGGTATCAGCTGCCCTCATCAATGCAAAAGCACCATCTTTCAATCTCACCATCCAACAGAGGAAGGCATTGGCATACAGAGAGACCGGAACATCACTGCCTTGCCCAATAAAGGAAAATACACAGTTGTATTATATACAGCTGACTACTATTGCCAAGGTTACCAGTCTACTTACTGACACAGCCACCTGTGAGACACTGAGCCAAGATCCTATCAGCATCTCCAACAGAACCAACCTCACCCCAGACCAAATATGTGCCCTCTGTCTGACAACCACCTATCTCCAGTACGAGAGCTTCTTCAGAGAAAAGCATGGCTGTGGCATGAGGTCACCAATTTCTCCAATAGTGAACAATCTGGGGATCTCTCCCCAAGCGTCTTAACACCCATTTACACCATGACTCATGTGACCCTAACAACTCACATGATAGCTTTGTGGGTGGATTCAGATTTGGAGTTTAAAGAGGAGAACAGCCCGGAGGTTGAGTTTGATGATGATTACCTGAAGGAGGTGGAAAAGAAGCTGACAGAAGAGGAGAAAGTGATGTGACCTCAAGAACTACTAGGGTGTGAACAGTCCTGCAAGAGGATAAATGTCTGGGACTCCCTACTAGTCAGTTAGAACTCAAGAAGCCTCTTTAGAAAAAGAATCAGAATCAGAAAAAGCTTTATTGCCAAGTACGATTTTACACATACAAGGAATTTGTTTTGGTGATGTTGGTGCATGACAATCTTCTAAAAATAAACTATTAAAAACTAAAAAATATAACAATATAATATATATATACACAGTCTGTTTTTTTCGAATGTTCACAAATGTGTAATCCAAGAAAGGAAATCCAAGTTGAGCGTTAATGTAACACAATGACATTGCCAACTGGCAATGTCAATATGACAAGTAGAGGCAGAGGTGGAGTGTGAAGAGTGTCGGAGGAGTTCCGGGCCTTGTTGATAAGGCTGACAGCAGATGAGAAAAAGCTGTTCTTGTAGCGTGAGGTTTTGGTTCTGATGGACCACAGCCTCCTGGCAGAGGGGAGTGTCTGAAAGAGTTTGTGTCCGGGTGGGAGGGATTAGCCACAATCTTTTCCTGCCGGACAGGAAGTCTGTAATCCACCTGCAGGTGGAGTCAGGCACAGTCAGCTGGGAGAGCTTCTCCTGAAGCAGAGTTGGGATGATGGTGTTAAAGGCAGAGCTGAAATCCACAAACAGGATCTTGGCGTACGTTCTTGCGGAGTCCAGGTGCTGGAGGATGAAGTGGAGGGCCAAGTTGACTGCCTCATCTACAGACCTGTTTGCTCTGTAGGCAAACTGCAGAGGGTCCAGGAGAGGGTTGGTGATGTCCTTAGCACCTCTTGGATGAGAGGTGAAACATCTTCTAGAATCTAGAATCAACTTGTATAAATACAATGTTTCTGTTGGAGTTTAAAATATATTTTTGTCAAAAAGGTGTTGATACAAACAATACATCTTACAGTATGACTTATGCTGCATTCAGACTGCATACTATTAACCCATTTATAGCCCAATTTGGCAGATGTAGGGTATCAGGTCTGTTTTTATCCTTTTAACCTGTGTAGAGTAAAATTGTGGACAACAATCAATGGCGCATCAGAGACATCTCAAAATTTTCCAACAAAAAGCCAAGAATTTTTTTTAGCTGGCATGACAAATTCCACAAAGTTTTCCAAATAACCAGTAGGAGCAGACCGCTTTCAATGCACAACTGTATTTGGGGCAAAATGAAAGAGGACTGATGTTGGAGCTGCATGAGACAGCCAGCATCAAACACATCACCATTGTTTGTTTATGTTGTTGTTCCCTGAAGTCCATCCCTAGCACCTCCTTCCTGGTGACATCAATTATGTTGTGAAACACAGCAAGCGATGATTGGTTGTAAACAGTGTGTAGTTTATCATGTCTCTTGGCCAAGACTTGGAAAAAATGTATTTCTTATTTATTTAAGAGTCTAAAATCACCTGATCTAACACTGTGGCCATCAGACAAAAATATTGTGTCATTTGAACCAGCATTAGGACTAGACAGCAAAGCAAACTGCTCATGAATGAGTGTTTCTCAGACAGCAAAAATTGAACTGCACTCCCAGATAACTTCGTCTGTTAGCTAAAATGTGAGCAAACTTATGCAATGTCATCATGCACTGCTGACAAAATCAGCCTTTTGTTTTGCAGACTACCTGGTGAACCACAGCCTAAGTAAAAGTATTTAAAGCATAAAAACATCCACTGTGACTGTTACACTATTATAAATTAAATCACAAGATTATTGTTACCTCCTCCAGTGATGTCATTTTTTCAGTTTGGTTTGTTCCACACCAGGGCCGGAGTGAGACTCATTTTCAGCCCTGGAGTTTCATGCCTCAGACCGGCCCACTTTAAATCACGACCTATTATTATAAAAATCATGTAATTATAACATTACATGTTAAGGCTACAATAGCGCACTGTTATGTAAAGCCTAATTCAATGTATTTTTCTAAAATATTTCCAATTCATTGCAAGTAAGGGTTGCTTCACAATGTAGATTTATTTCAACATTAGTGCACAACCTCAACATTATTCTTTGGAACTAATGCCTGCTTGTCCACACACTCTGTTGCACCTGTTCCTTCCATACTGACAGGAGCAATCCCCTCATCACTACTGGCTCCTGGCTCTGCTTCCGACACTATATCACATTTTAAAAATGGTCATAATTGTCAGCACAAATCTCCCCTTTTTACAAAGCCTTCTGATCAATTCAGGTCAGTTTCATTAATGTAGTGCTGAATCATCTAGCATCTCAGGGCACTTTTCATATAGAGCAGGTCTACACCATACTCTTCATTCTATTAATTGTAATAATATTCACTCAACGAGCAATCTGCCCACTCTGGACTTGTGAGCTCATGGCTGGTGCTTGGTGCTGGATCTTGCTTCTGACTCTGAGCGGCTACAAGACAAAGTTTCCCAGTTATGTTGCGTCGCATCATACTATTATTTAAATTATATAATGTTAAGTTATATGCCACAACGCTACACAATTCTTACACTGTGCGTACTATGAAATAGAATCCTGGAGGTGCCGCTGGATAGCGCTATAGGTTCATTGCGTATGGCACCCCCAGAATTTTGGTTCACCTGGGAAGACAGTCTTACAGGAAAGCCCTCTGCAGTGCCCAGGTTTCTCTTCAGCACTGTAGCCAGGCTGACAGAGAGCCATAATTCTTTTGAACCATGTATTCCTTTAGCTCTGAACAGTAATGACTTCATGAGCTTCTTTAATGATAAAATTATTACTATTAAAGACAAAATTCATCAGCTCCTGCTGTCAACAGGTACTGTTTTGTCTTCAAACACAGAAACTGTAGAAACTGTTATTAAACCTGTCACAGTTTTAGACTGTTTTTCACTTGTCAACCTTCACCAACTAATTTCAATAATTTCGTCATCAAAATCATCAATCTCTATTCTAGACCCCAATCCTAAGCTGCCGAAATAAGTTTTACCTTTAATTGACTCTTCCTTATTAGACGTGATCAATCTGTCTTTATCAATAGTCTATGTACCGCAGTCCTTTAAAGTGGCTGTAATAAAACTTCTACTTAAAAAGACTTGATCCAGGAGCTTTTAGCCAACTACAGACCGATATCCAACCTTCCCTTTCTCTCAAAAAATCTTGAGAAAGCAGTTGCTAATCAGCTGTGCGACTTTCTGTACAACAATAGTTTATTTGAGGATTTCCAGTCAGGATTTAGAGTGCATCATTGCACAGAGACTGCAGTGGTTAAAGTTACAAATGACCTTCTAATTGCATCAGATAAAGGACTTGTCTCTGTATTAGTCTTATTAGATCTTAGTGCTGCATTTGACACCATTGATCATGGTATCCTATTGCAGAGACTGGAACACTCCATTGACATTAAGGGAACTATACTAAGCTGGTTTAAATCCTACTTTTTAGTTTTTAGTTACTTTTTAGTTTGTACATGTTAATGACGACACTTCTGTGCTCGCTAAAGTCAAGTACAGAGTTCTGCAGGGTTCTGTGCTATTCTACAATTCTATTCACCTTATATATGCTTCCTTTAGGGAACATTATCAGGAATATTGCTATGCAGATGATCCCCAGCTATATATATCAGTGAAGCCAGAAGAAACCAATCAGTTAACTAGACTACAATTGTGTCTTCAGGACACAAAGACCTGGATGACCTGCAATGTTCTGATGCTAAACTTGGACAAAACTGAATTTATAGTACTAGGCCCTAAACACCTTAGAAATTCACTTTCTGATGACATAGCAGTTACGGATGGCATTGCGCTGGCCTCCAACACCACTGTAAAGAATCTGGGAGTTATCTTTGACCAGGACATTTCCTTTTACTCCCATGTAAAACAAATTTCAAGGACTGCCTTCTTTCATCTACATAACATTGCAAAAATCAGCCACATCCTGTCTCAAAATGATGCAGAAAAACTGGTCCATGCATTCATAACTTCCAGGTTGGATTATTGCAATTCCTTACTATCAGGCTGCCAAAATTCTCCAGTTGCCACAGAACGCTGCAGCACGTGTTCTGACAAAAACAGGGAAGAGAGATCATATTTCTCCAGTATTAGCCACTCTGCACTGGCTCCCTGTAAAGTTTAGAATAGAATTTAAAATCTTCCTCCTTACTTACAAAGCCATAAATGGCCAGGCACCTTCTTATCTTAAAGAGCTCATAGGACCTTATTACCCCACTCGAACACTGCGTTCCCAGAATGCAGGCCTACTGCATACTGGTTCCTAAAGTCTCCAAAAGCAGAACAGGAGCCAGAGCATTTAGCTATCAAGCTCCTCTCCTGTGGAACCATCTTCCAGTCTTTGCATGTTTTCCCCCTGCTCTTCTCTTTCTACACCAATGACTGTACCTCAGGAGACCCAGACAAGAGTAGCTGGTCCTCTGGTACAGTCAGAACAACCTGGAAGTGAACATGTTCAAAACTGTGGAGATTATAGTGGACTTCAGGAAAAGCCCCTAAACACTGTATCTATCATCATCCTCAAGAACACTGTTTCCACTGTGGAAACCTTTAGGTTTCTGGGACTCATTATTTCCCAGGACCTAAGGTGGACTTCAAACATAGCCTCGATCATCAAGGAGGTGCAACAGAGGATATGCTTCCTACCTCAGCTCAGGAAGGCAAGGCAAGGCAAGGCAAGGCAAGGCAAGGCAAGGCAAGGCAAGGCAAGGCAAGGCAAGACAAACTTATTTATATAGCACAATTCATACACCAGGCAATTCAAAGTGCTTTACAGAAGCATAAAAATACATTAAAATCATACATTTCAAAGAAAGAAAGAAAAAGAAAGAAAGAAAGAAAGAGATTAGAAGAGAATTGAAAAATAAAATACAATTAAAGGAAAATTAAAAAGAGAAGCCAGTAAAAGACAATAATTTAGCATTTAGAATGATTAAGAAGTCATTGAGCAAATATATTTACTTTAATTAAAAGCTGTAGCAAATAGTAATGTTTTCAACCCTGATTTAACAGTTGGTGCAGACCTCAGGTGTGCAGGGAGAATGTTCCACGGGTGAGGAGCATGATAACTGAAAGGTTGGTTCTCATTCTGGGAACACACAATAGGCCTGTCCCTGATGACCTGAGAGGTCCGGATACTTAATAAATCTAGAATATATTTTGGTCCTAGGTCATTTAATGCTTTGTAGACCAGCAGTAAGATTTTGAAGTCTATTCTTTGACTCACAGGGAGCCAATGTAGTGATCTGAGGACTGGTGTGATATGGTCCATTTTTCTGGTGTTTGTAAGGACTTGTGCAGCAGCATTTTGAATCAGCTGTAGTTGCCTAATTGATTTTTTGGTTAGGCCAGTAAAGTAAATTTTTCTATGTCTTCTTTGGACAGACATCCCTTAATTCTGGATATATCTTTCAGGTGGTAGTAGGCTGATTTGTCAATCAGCTTTAAATGGTTGTTAAAATTCAGGTCAGAATCAATAATTACACCAAGATTTCTGGCTTTATCTGTTGCTGTCAGTGACATGGCGTTAAGGTGAGCACAGACCTTTGACCTTTCATTTTTGGGGCCAAATACAATCACTTCTGTCTTATCTGCATTAAGCTGAAGAAAATTCTGGCACATCCATACATTGATTTGATGAATACACTCACTCAGTGAAAGTAAGGGACTGTAGTCATGTGATGACACATAAATATCAAGTTGTGTATCATCTGCATAAGTATGATAAGAAATATTATGATGCTCCATAATCTGAGCTAGGGGCAACATGTAGATATTGAAAAGAAGTGGTCCAAGAATGGACCCTTGTGGCACCCCACACATCATCTTTTTTCGTTCAGACACATGCTCACCAATTGACACAAAGTAGTCTCTATCTTGTAAATAGGATTTGAACCAGTGTAGTACAGTGCCAGTAAGTCCCACCCACTTTTCCAGTCTGTCAAGAAGTATGACTGCATGATCAACTGTATCAAAGGCAGCACTGAGATCTAATAATACGAAGACTGAGGTTTTGGAAGCATCATTATTCAGATGTATGTCATTTAAAACTTTGATAAGTACAGTCTCAGTGCTGTGGTGTGGACGAAATCCAGACTGAAATGCATTAAAAAGATTGTTCTGCATCATGAAAGCATGCGTTTGTTGAAAAACAACCCTTTCAATAATTTTTCCTAGAAACGGTAGATTTGATATTGGCCTGTAGTTACTTATTACTGAAGCATCCAGATTAGTCTTTTTTAGGAGAGGTTTTATTACTGCTGTTTTCAAGGCCTGGGGAAACTGACCAGGCTAAAGAGAGTTATTTATCATCTGCAACACATCTGGAGCTAAGCAATTGAAAACATTTTTAAAAAAGTTTGTTGGCAGAGTATCAAGGAAGCATGTTGTGGATTTTAACTGTGACACAGTTTCTGTCAGCCTTGTATGGTCTAGAAGGTTAAAATGTGCTAGATTAACTGGAGAACAAGAAGGTACAGATGGACTTATCATTTTTGCCTGAGCTGGAGCTGGACAGTGTTTGTCTTATCCTTGAAATTTTATCTGTAAAAAAGGCTGCAAAATCATTGCATGACTTGTTGGATAGCAGCTCAGGAGGGACTGATACTGTGGGGTCAGTCTATCCACAACAAAGTCCGTGCATTATTACAGTTTCTGTTGATAATCTCTGAGAAGAATGCTTGCCTTGCCTTATTTAGTTCATGCTTATAGGTGTGGAGACTGTTTTTGTAAATCTCATAATGAACCTGGAGTTTGGTTTTTCGCCACCTGCGCTCTGCCTGTCTGCAGACTCTTTTCTGGACTTTGACCAGTGTGGTGTTTCTCCTAGGTGCCTTTTTCCTTCCTGACAAAACTTTTGTCTTAATTGAGGTGATGGAGTCAATAATAGTCATAACTTTGGAACTGAAACTATTGACAAGGTCATCAGTTGAAGCTGAGGGCAGTGTTGGTGATGGTGTAAAAGACTGAGTGAAGACTGCACAGGTGTTATCATTAATATAACGTTTTTTGATTACCTCTGTTCCACTTTTGTTAAGAATAGCAGGTGTGGCCATTTTAAATGACACACAGTAATGATCAGAAAGAGCAACATCCATCACCACAACCTCAGAGATATTAAGCCCTTTGGAAATAACCAAATCTAATATATGCCCTTTGTTATGTGTTGAATGTGTTACGTGCTGAGATGATTGATTGAAAATGATTCGGGATGTTTAAAAGTTCTTTAGCACATGCACATTTGAGATTATCAACATGAATGTTGAAGTCACCCATTAACACAACACAGTCAAAATCAATACAAACAACAGACAGTAGATTGGCAAACTCATCAGAAAACTTTGCATTGTGTTTTGGGGGTTTGTAGATGGTTACGAAGATTGATCGACAGGGAGACTTTGATTGAATGGCAACATATTCAAAAGATTCAAACTGATCATAAGAGACTCTATTGAATTGAATGCTATCATTAAACAAAATGGTGACTCCACCTCCTCTCTTATGCATTCTTACTTCACTTATGAAACTGAAATTCGGAGGGGCTGACTCATTGAGAACTGCTGCGCTGTTATCTTGTCCTAACCAAGTTTCAGTTAAAAACATAAAATCAAGCTTGTGCTTGATTTTATGTCGTTTTAAGTCATTGATTAAGAATGATTAGCCTGCCAAAGACCTAACATTTAAAAGAGCTAACTTAAATGTGCTAAAAAGTCCAACATTTCCATGTTTTAGAACATACTGTGGCTGACATGGAATACATATTAAATTCGATGATGTGATGTTTCTGGAGAGATGGACCGATCTTCTCCTCCTACCTATTGAGACATGAATCAATGAAGTCAGGCATAACATTTGCCTTAAAAGCTGGACCCAGAACACATCAGTTACCAACACAAATAGGTGGCTGTGCTGGGCTCTTACTTGGGGACTGGAATAGGTTCAGATCAAGCCGTGGAGGGTGTGGGGGTGGTGCCCTTCGGCACTGTGGTGGTGGAGGGGGACAGGGTGGTTGTAGGGGGCGGGGTGGAATTTGGGGGGACAGGATCCTAGATGGGCGAGGAGTAAGCCTGATGCCAGCACTGACAAGTTTGTTCATTTGGTCAGTAAAATCTAGCAGGGGGGAAGAGGGTGATGGGATACCCAGTGAAGATGATGAGCTAGATGGAGTTTGGGCAGTTGGAGATGGTG
>JBBMOE010000053.1:2984088-3002825 GCA_037975065.1 Chaetodon trifasciatus
ATATATATATATATATATATATATATATATATATATATATTACCTATGAGGTCAATGGTTCTGCTCACAGACTTTATTAAAGATATTTTAGTTTATTTCATTTTATACTTACAGAAAGTACTGTTTTAAAAGTGAATAAGTTGAAACATATCAGACAATTTTATCATAAAAACTAAATGAAAAAAGATGTGTGAGTACTCAAAGTATCATGCAGATAAAACTGCACAAATCAATGTTTTTCTATTCTATAAACAAATGACTACATGTAATGTGAAAGCCTCTCAGTATATTTTTGTTAATTGTTTTGGTACCTATGATATATACCTTGACTGTTTTGGTTCAGTCTTACAGCAAGCAGCTGTTTGCAATGAAAAAGGTCTGATAAATCTGCTTCGATGTAATCTGCTTCTAAGTAAGCAACCGTTTCCTAACACTTTCACCATAACAACTTTGTAAAGTGATAATAAGCATTGAAAAGACTTCATTTCAACAATTTACAAAACACTGTTACTGCTCCTGATGAGCAAGTTTCATATCAAGCAATCCATTTACAATTTACTTACATTTTGAGCAAGTTAAACTGTAGTTAAACAGTTTTTTTTGTTTTTTTTTTGTTTTGTTTTGTTTTGTTTTGTTTTGTTTTTTTTACACATTTTTATACATCTCAATGGAAGAGAGAAAGAGAGAATACTCGGTTAAAACACTGGGTTAAAAAAAATCTCAGGATTCTTCCACCTTCACTGCCACCTGGTCAGTAAACACTCTCACGTTTCACATTTGGATGTATTTTGCAACACTGTCCTGATTTACAAACACAGCTGCTCACATACGTACACGTGTCCCAGCAGCTATCTGGCACGGATTAGACTGTGTAGGCATGCTCTTGACACATTTGGGTGTGTAAAGGGTGTGTATGTCCATGTTTATTATGTTCCTGTCTGTTTGTCACTGGGATGAGAAAGTATTTTTATCAGCTTAACTCAGTAACCTCTGAAGACATTTATGTCATCTTTTCATCTGAACAAACCCAGCAAATAGAGTAATCCTGTTTGTGTTTACTCAGTACACATCACAGCCATGCCCTTCACCTCAAGCTCACCAGTGAGTGGAGGGTATTCCATGTCATCATACATCCTATTTATGTTGACCACAACAGCATGAAACATACACACCCTTCTGATGACATAGGAAGAGATGATTCTTTTGAAGTTGACAGTTTGTTTTGTCTATCACCTCTAAGATAACTTCTGACCTCCGGGACACATGCAGAGGTTACTCTGGTTCAATTTTAGTGTGACTATATGGCAAAGTTACATGTATCTCAATAGTTGTTCTTTATGCCACTTGTGTTGCTGCAGTTTCAACCTCTTGCTACTTCTTTGAAGATAGAAACACTTCTGACTTTAGATGTGGTCCGAATGTGACACATTGGTAGACCTAGTTCATTTGAAGTCTTAGGGTGTTAGCATTCAGAAGTTTGCAAAGTAGCCTGGTTTTTTCTGAATCTGTTTGTGGAGCTGAATGTACCATAGCTCTTTTTCATTTTAGTTGGGTATTGTTTCCACGTGAATTCATTGATGGCAGATGCTTAATTTTGGTGAGTGATCATGTTGACATATATTGATGACTCAGTAAACCAAGCCTTTTAACATTTTAGCATATCTGCTGGTACACCCTAAAATACAGCAAATGATACTGGACCTTATAGATAAATGACAATCTCCATGACAACAACTGAGTTAGAGAGATGCACTTAAAAGTCTGGCAAAAACTTACTAGCACACACTAAGTGCAGCAAGTAAAGGGCCTCATATGATATACTCAATATTTCACGCATGAGGCTCAATTCTTCATGCAAGGTTACAATTATGGATATAGTTCCACCTTACTTTCTTAAGCAAGTATTTGATACAGTTGAGCCCAGTGTTTTATGCATAATAAATTCCTTCCAAGTTAATGATGACATCCCACCCATCTACCTTCAAACATACAAAAAAACACAACAGTATAACTTCTGACCAAATTCCAAATGATAATCTTTATGTAAGGTTCTGTAAAAAGTCATCCCTTTTTTTAGGATCAATTCTCTGGACAAATTCAATTCAGGTTTCAGGATGTACCACATTACTTACTGCTGTGTTTAGACTCTGGAAATGATGCCATTTTAATTTTGTTGGACCTTTCTGCTCTTTTTGCAAAGCTCTCAAGTCTCACACGCATTTCAACCAATTCACACACTCACACACCACACCATGTATTTCTCACGCAGAGAAATTACCAGGATAACGCCCATCAAGTTGCACCGCTATTTTTATAACAGTGGAACAGGTAGAGGAATTAGTGATGTGTCAGTCGCTAATGAAACGGCTCTCAGAGCAGGCTCTTTGAAGTAAACAATTGGAGCCGGCTCCTGCCCGGGAGCCTCAGCGGGATTCACTTTTTTTTTTTCTCAACCTTTTTTTTTCTGTTCAAGCCGCATGTGATTGGTCAACTACATGATGTGTGGTGGCTTTTGTGAGTATGCACTGAGCAGGAGGGGGAGGGGTGGGGGATACAGTGCACGCGCGCGCACATACACACAAACCTGCACTAGGAAATGCTGAAATAAATAAATATTTTTATTTGTTTGAATGTATGTGTCATTTATCAGATCAGACCCCCATCCCCACCCTGACTCCCACCCCTGCCGCTGCCAAAATCTCACTCTGAACTCCGTTCAAAACTTGAGAGCCCTGTTTTTGATAGAGTGGATGGCTAACCAATTGGACCATCTGAAACGTGTGGTAGGCATTTAGATGAATGCTTTAGAAGTAGTGGTAGTATCTACAACATGGAGTTTCATTTATGGTTGATACATTTTCAACCTTTTCTACTACTGTCTCCTGTATTGCACCCCCAAAGCTCCATCCAATTTTATTTTCCTTGGATGCTTCCACTGGTGTTTGTTTTTGGAACATAAAACTCTTACCCTTCTACACTGATACCACACAGCTATACTTCTACTTGAAACCAAGCATAACACAAAATCAACAGTCTCTTTTAAGTTGCCTGGAGGATGTCAAATGCTGTATGGCAAAACATTTTCTCTAGCTAAATGAGAGAAAGACAGAAGTCCTTTTTATCAGTCCTGAAAATTTCTTTCTCTTTATAGTGCTACTGTTAATTTTGGCTTCTGTGTTCAAATCACATGCCTGAAATATTGGTGTCATTTTATATCTCAACTTTCAATGAACTTGTGGAAGTTTTCCTGATCTTTCTTTACAGAGATTATTTGATTGATTTGTGTAAATATGATATAGAACTGAAAGTCTTGCAAAACTTTTAATTCCTTGTTTCAGTTTCACACACTAGTGTGTTAATATGGCACACTTTGCTTTTACATTGAGGTTGTACAACATACTACATGTTGCCACCCATCAAATGCTAGCCATGATGTATAAAATCTGGACATCACTACAGAACTATATACAGACCATAGGGCAGTTGGATCATAAGGGTTGTAATCTGTTATCTGAACCACCTGTGTCTTACATTTGTTTTGCTGAAAGTGAAAGCTCTTTGACAACAACATGTTGTGAGGTTTGGATATCTCTGCTGAAACAGACCATGTATTGGAAGACCTTTGAAACATGTGTACTGTACAGTCACAGCAACTGTGACTACAAAATCATTAAGGTCTCAAGGTCCTTGTGTACATTGCATGGTACTGTATCAAATTTATTTAGACTGGATAGAGGACACTTTGAACCTGAAGATGTTCACTTTACTATAAATCTTTTTCATCTTTGAGTGACAGATTAAGTTATCCCTGCTCTTTTGTGTGAAGCATTAAATTTCTTTTGCGCCAAGTATACACACAGTAGAGTGCAGCAGCCATTTGTACAGCTGTGTTGCTCTGGAGTCCTGCCAGAGTTTTTGAGTCCACACTCGCTCAGTAGCAACACAACACCACATCACACACACATACACATCCCCACATACAGAGAGTGAAAGAGAATAAAAAACTAGCTTAGACAGTCAGTCTCTATTTGAAAGCACACACTTTTACAGTAGACTCCACTAGTTAAATTCACATCATGATGCATACAGTTGCAATCAAAATTATCCAACCCCCATTGCATATTAGGCGTATTGGCGAAATGCACAATTTTTCAGCTGTTCGCAATAAACAAAGTAGGCAAGAAGAGTTGAATAGATTAATAAAACTATTACCATGGTTTTTATCCAAATTCAACACAAAATGCTACTTTTAATCACTACTGCAGTCTCAAAATTATTCAACCCCCTGTCTCAAGCACACCTGATGCAACTAATCAAAATTACCCAACCCCCTGTTTTAAGCACACTTTAGTGCAGCAGATAGTTGCATATTTCACAAGAATCATTCAAATAGTGATACAAGCATGAAATTTGGTACATGTACTCTTCAAGGTCTACTCTTTTCAAAAATAATGCTGGCCATGCCAAAATCCAAGAGGGCGGTCATTTTTCAAGATGGCTGCCTTGCCTGACTACATTTTGCTTTATTTCTTTTTTTTTCATTATTGCCTAATGAATTTTTTTTTTTAGAAAACATGTTTATTGATAACTAGCTTCATGAGTTTTTTTTTATTATTATTATTGTCATAACATGGAATTTGATAACAAAAATGGCACCCAAGATGGCTGCCATTAATTTAAAGTATTCATACTTAAGCAACTACTGAATATTTACACATGATTTTTTGGTGTGCACATACATTTGGGCCATAAAATCCAATGGAGCCATTTCCAAATTTGTAAGTACAGAATTAAGGCAATGAAGGCCATCCAGCCTCAAAGCTGAGACCAGGTCCCAACGTGGCCAGGAAGGGAGACGTAAGGTGACAAACAAGAACACCATTCCGCCCAATTGGCACAATTTCCTTAGGCATAATGACAACAAGACAGAGTTGTTCCAGTTCCTGGCAGACAGGGTTGCCCAAATGTCTGCAGCAAAGTTGGTCATTGTCACAAAGGGACCTGCTGTCCTCAGCACTTATGAAACTGGTCTTCAGGGACTGAACAAGTGCTCTCATGAGGAAGCTGACAGCTGTATCTTTGTGCATGCCAAATATGCCACAGAACATGGAAGCAAAGCCATCATGGTCGAGGCAAATGATATGGATGTTGTTGTCATTGTACTGAGTGCCTTCCCTACCCTTCAGATTTTGGGGCTAGAGCACTTGTGGGTGGCATCTGGGCAAGGTCAGAGCCTGCGCTGGATCAGTGTACATGACCTGTGTTGCTATGTCGGCCAGGAGAAGGTCAAAGGCATGTTATTCTGGGCACCAGGGTAAGGTGTGCGCCCAATGTACTGAGGCTGTCAGTCCTCTGCAGCGGCTGCAGGTTTGACTCCCACCTGCACCACCCTCATTTGCTGCGTGTCATCCCCTCTCTCTGCCCTCTTTCCTGTCATGTCTTCAGCTGTTTCTATCACAATAAAGGCAAAAAAAAGCCAAAAACAAAAAAGGCATGTTATTGGCAAACATAGGACATTTGTCCAGAGCCCCCCCCCCCCCCCTTTCTTCTCCAAGCTGCAAACTTTTTTCCTCATTTTTATAACCCATTACAATGGGGCTCAGTGTGACATGTCAGCCATCTTGGAAAATGGTCGCCATCTTGGATTTTTTCATGGACAGCGTTTTTTTTATTTTAAAGTAGGCTTTGAAGAGTACAGGTACCAAATTTCATGCTTGTATCAGCATTTGAACGATTATTTCACTTATCTGCTTCACTACTTAGTGGAACTAATCAAGGGCTTCATTAGCTCAGGTGTGCTTCAGATAGAACACATAAATACCTGGACTGGCTAGGAATTTGTTGAGATTGACATTTGGCTGCATGTTAGAACTATGGCTAAGTCAAAAGAATTGTCCAGAAAGTTCAAAGAAGAGATCATTGCCTTGCACAAACAAGGAAAAGGATACAAAAAGATAGCAAAAGCTCTGAATGTTCCTAGAGATACAGTTGGAAGCATAGTTCATAAGTTCAAAGTTAAAGGAACAGTGGCTACACTACCTGGATGTGGCAGAAAGAGGAAAATATCAGTGGTTGCCACCAGATTCCTGAGGAGGCAAGTGGTCAAAAACCCTTGAGTGACTGCAAAACACCTGCAGCAAGACTTGGTGGCAGCAGGCACTGAGGTTTCAGTTTGCACAGTGAGGCACACACTAAACACTGAAGGGCTCCAATGGACTCTAAGACACAGGGGCGGGGCGTGCAGACAGGCAAGCCAGGCAGTTAATTGGAGCCCCCGGCCACTAGGGGGGCCCCAGCCACTTAATTACAACAATTATTGATAGACCTGGGCTTTCAGGGACCTCTGTTGGTCCCTGGTCCTCACTTTGAGAACCACTAATCTATTTTTTCAGTATTCATCTCAAATGTCCTGGAAATTTTGCATTTATGTGTGCAAACACCAAATTTTTTTTTTTTTCAGCTCCAATATGCTCAAAACCATATAAATAAGCCACAGAAGTTTTGGAATTCTATTCTGTGGAGCGATGAAACAAAACTGGAACTTTTTGAGCCTATGGAACAGTGTTATGTCTGGAGGAAGAAGAATGAAGCATATGCTGAAAAGAACACCCTGCCTACAGTGAAGCATGGCAGTGGCTCAGTGATGCTCTGGGGCCGCTTTGCTGCCTCTGGCAATGGAAACCTGCAGCATGTCGAGGGCACGATGGATTCAGTCAAGTATCAGGAAATCTTAAGAAAAAACGTCATGCCGTCTGTGAGGAAGCTGAAGCTCGGGCGTCATTGGACCTTTCAACAGGACAATGATCCCAAGCATACCTCAAAGTCCACCAAGGCTTGGTTTCACAAGGAGAAATGGAAGATTCTAGAGTGGCCGTCGCAGTTGCTTGACTTGAACCCCATAGAAAATCTCTGGTGGGATTTGAAGAAGGCGGTTGAGACGCACATCTAAGAATATTACTGAACTGGATGCCATTGCCCATGAGGAATGGACTAAGATTCCTCAGAAACACTGTCAGAAGCTGGTGTCTGGCTATGCATCAAGTTTGCAGTAGGTCATAACAGCAAAAGGGTGCTCTACTAAGTATTGAAGATGCTTGTCATGAAGGGGTTGAATAATTTTGAGAAAGAAGTAGTCATTAAAAGTAGTATTTTGTGTTGAATTTGGATCTAAACCCTGGTACAGCAACAGCCGAGAAATTGTATATTTTGCCTATAAGCCTAATATGCAATGGGGGTTAAATAATGTTGATTGCAACTGTAGTTATTAAATGGGCATTCCACCGATTTTTCTTTTTCTTTTTTGTCAAGCTTGAAAAAAATAATACTGGTGAAGTTATCAGAGCTACCTTGGTTTGGGTTTGTAGACAACATATTTGTCTTATACACAAAGATTGTGGAGTTTGAAAGGTGTGGTGTTATCAAGTTGCATTATGGAAATTGTAGGATCCAGAATTTTTGAAGGTTAAACCATAAGCATGACCTTTTCTAAGTCAGGATATCTCTTTATCAATATCTTTTTTTCTGTCCCTGTCAAGTCTCCACCTGTTAGGTAGTGCTTGTTTTCCTCCTCGCCCTGTTGTTTCTGTGTGCTCCCTGCCCTCTTGTGGTCTTGTGTTGTCTTCCCTGTTTGTCTAGATTTGTGTATGGGCTGCACCTGCCAGTGACCTACGCCAGCCCTGCCTCCTGCCACACCTGCACACCTTATTACAAAATATAGGAGTTGCACTTTTTTATGATGAAAATATAATAATGCTATTTATTATGGAATAAAAATTCAAAATTCAATTCAATTTCAATTCAGTTCAATTCACTTCAATTTCATTTGTAAAGTGCCAAATCACAACAGAAGTTGTCTCAAGACACCTTCCATATAGAGCTGGTACAGGCTGAGCTCTTTTATCTACAGAGACCCAACAATTCCCTCATGAGCAAGTACTTGGCGACAGTGGCAAGGAAAAAATTCCTTTTAACAGGCAGAAACCTCAGGCAGAACCAGGCTCTGGGTGGGCGGCCATCTGGTTGGGTGAGAGAGAGAGAGAGAGAGAGAGAGAGAGAGAGAGAGAGAGAGAGCAAGAGAGAGCGTGAGACAGACAGAGAGAGACAGACAGAGTGAGACAGACAGAAATGCAATCACAGTAACAATGACAGTGGATGTAATAATAGTAGTAGAAGTTGAATTGCATGTCTTCACCTGTATGCATTGTATGTTCAACAATCAAGCAAAATTTACATTCCCAAATATTAAAATATAACACCAGGGGGAGTGATCAAGGGAAACACGTGACCTGTGGTGCCCCCTTGATGTTATAGTTGACTCTGATGTTAATCTGAATAACCACATAAAAAGAGGAACATGATCAGCTTTTGATAATCTTAATATAAATATAGCCACTTCGAGTCAAAAGTCGACCTGGAAAAACCCATTCATGCTTTTATTTCTGGCAGAGTTGACTGCTGCAAAATTTTTGACAGGCCATCAAAATTGTTCAGCATATTAAAAGTGTAGCTGCTAGAGGTCTTAAAGGGACCAAAAGATCAAACCACATTACTCAAATTCTTACGTCACTACACTGGCTTCCTGTCAGTCACTGAGTGCGTGTAGTGCCAGGACTAAACTTGAGAAAAGCAACCTTTAGTCATTATGCAGCACATCTCTGTTACAGATTCCCTGTCAATCTTAAAAGGACACTTTGCTGATTGTCATCCTTATCTCTATGATATCTGAATTAGGGATATATTGTGACAAACAACAGCAGGCTTTTTTTATGTTCCCTGTGTCTCTGAGGTGCTGCTTTAAAATCAGTTGTTCTGAACCAGTGACGTCACAGTTTCTTGGAGGAACTATTACCATGGCAATGTTATGGTGTGAAATCATGGAATTAAATCTTTTCATGGCTTGCTTAAATTTGATAAGACTGTTTATCCCACGCTGGGGAAATTGACCTGTAAGTTACACATATGCAAAGATATTAGCAGATGATGACATAAATAATGGAGCAGTGCTATTAGTAGGTTTGTGATGTTGTGACATGAACAACATCAACACACTGCTTCCTTCTTAGAAGTGGATGTAGCAGTCTGTTGCTGAAGGAGCTGCTTAAGGCCCCCACTGTCTTATGCAGGGGTTGAAAGAAGTTGTCCATGATTGATGTCTGCTTGGCTAATATCTTTCTTTCAACCACCTCCTCAGTGGTGTCCAGGTCCAAGACCAAGACCAAGACCAAGACCAAGACCAATTTGTTTGTCATTTTCTGTCCCTCTCAAGCTCCCACAACCCCAGCAGACCAATGCATAGAAATTGCAAATGCCACCACAGTGTCATAAAATGTTCTCAACAGTGTCCTGCACACTCTGAAGGACCTCAGTCTCAACAGATAGAGACGGCTTTGGCCCTCTTTGTACAGGACATCTGTGTTGTTAGTCCAGTCCAGTTTGTTGTTAAGGTGAACACTCAGTTATTTGTACTTGCCCACAATCTCAATGTCCAAACCCTTGATGGTCACCAGTGTAGTCTGTGGCACCTTCCTACAGAAGTCTATCACCATCTCCTTTGTCTTGGTGACATTTATGTGCAGGTGGTTCAGATTGCACCATTTGACAAAGTTGGTGATGTATTCCAGTTTGTTTTTCTGTGATACACGTCCAACGATGGCAGTAACATCGGAGAACTTCTGGATGTGATGGCTGTCAATGTTGTGTCCGATGTGTAGAGGGTGAAGAGTAAAGGAGAGAGCACTGGAGCCTGCAGAGCTTGCGTGCTGCAAACTACCACATCAGTCACACAGTTCCCGAGCGTCATATATGGGTATGTCAGTTCTGATGTTATATTTTCATAAAAAAAGTGCAACTCCCACATTTTGTATTAACTACCACAATATGTAATAATTTATTACCAAATGCTAGGAAATTTATTACATATTATGTTAGGGCTGTGTATGACAAAATGTGGCAGATTATTACAGCATGTAGGTATATTACATAATGAAGTGAAAATGTGTTATATTTTGTTAAGTTTCAGACTTCAGTCATCATTACTTTTATTATTAATACCTGTGCTTTTTTTAACTTTAAATATCATAATGTCTAACTTGAAGAGGGCCTACAAAGCTGCCAACAGGACTGGATTTATCCACTAGAGGGCCCTGGAAGAGAGATTAGCTGTGGGGCCTCTATCGAGCTCCTCCCATCCCCATCCACAGTTGGGGTTGTGATAATTTGATCACACTCAAATTTATATATCTGAATGTGCACACTGTCAGCATAAAATCAACAAAGACCCCCTCTGCAAGACAGGGCCTTAAGATCAAGTAAAACTGCAAGAGCTACATTCCCTCCAAGGCCCTCACGAGTTCAGGTCAACAACAATATTTGTCCCAGGGCCATCTAATAGGTTAATCCGGTCACAGAAAAATGGTACTAAAAATCAAACTTTATTACTTTTGTCATTCATGACTTTTGAGGGTTAATTAGGACAATTAACTAAGTAAAATGACCACATATTCCTGTCTAACTGCCTGCTTCCTTTTTTCACTGCTCCTCAGGCTGGTCTGTGTCTCCCCACCCACACAAAGCAGTGAGACTTTGCCTCAGAGAAATGTTTGTACAACTAAATCATTAATCTGTGTTAATGTTGCTGATGATCCCATATCCAAAACCTCCAGCTGTGTTTTCACAGCTGTTAGAGGGAAAACATGACTTCATGGGGGGTTCAGTGACATAGCACATCCTCTTTCCTGGTAGTATCAATATACATCAGTACTAGATTTAGAACTATTTGTTTTCAACATCTGTGGTAAACATCCAAAGCTGCTCATATTTGCCTCTAGTTTTCTATTCAACAAATACAAGTCTACAGACAGGTTACCTCTGCAGATTCAGACCCAGCTGGAGAAGCTGCCTTTCTTCTTTCAACTTGTCTGACGGCGCCCTCTGCTGTCAAAAGGACAAATTTCAGCAAAAGACTACCATTCCACAAAGTCCAAAGTACCCACAGTATTTTGCAATGCAAGATCAGAACGGTCCTGCTGACTAAAAGCAAGCTTTTTTTAAGCTTTTCACTGAGAAACTGTTGTTAAAACTACAAGAAATGCCCCATTCTTGTGCTGCCGTGACTTCTTTGTAGGGCTTAAAAATGACTAGGGACAGAATAATTGACTGCAGCTATTTTGATAATTGATTAATTGTTTCAGTCATTTAAGTTAAAAAGCCAGTATTACCTTATTTCATTTGATCAAATATGACAATTAGTCTGTTGATTGGACAAAACAAACAATCTGATTATGCCACCGTGGGTTTAAGGAAATTAACATATTGTGTGTGTGTGTGTGTGCGCGCGCGCGCGCGTGTGTGTGTGTGTGTGTGTGTGCGTGCGTGCGTGCGTGCGTTCGTGCATGCATGTTTCTGTGTTTGTGCTCTCTCATCAGCAAACTGTGACTGTCAGCAGTAACAGAGGAATCTCATGAAGATGCACTGGTCATGTATTTCTTAAAAAGCTTTGTGTCTGTCTAGCTCACCTTAACCTGAGCAGATATCAGGTGAGGCAGTAGTAAAATGAGTTTGTAATCGCAGTGTGAGTGGCAGGTTGCTGTAAGGTTTATCTCTTTTTTCTTTTTATCTCTCTCTTTTTCTCTTCCTCAATTTTAACTTGTTTTGTTTGAACTATGTATTGCCTCTATTTCATGACCATTTCTGTTGAACATCCTCCTGTTGTCCTGTTGTCTGGCACTGCTGTGTGGTAGACTCATGGGGTTTTCGGTGAACATGAGTCAAAACCCTAAACCATGTACTGTGATTGATAGGTAACAAGGTGGCAGATACTATTTGATGATGACAGAATTTTAACTGGACTGTACGATTAAGCACTGTTTCAAAAAAGCATATTCAAAACCTGAGACATTATAGAGTTGGCCAGTGTTGCTATTTTTCTGCTCGTTGCACTGTGTTGTCCTTGTTTTTCATTTACCTTACTGTGTTACTATTTTCGTCCATTGACTGAGAGGTAGCGTACACCCAAATGTTTGAGTAAGCTGTTTGCAGATACGGTGACGTTTCACCTCCAGACTCCGAGGGGGCAGCATTCCACTAACGATGAAGGAAGCAGAGCAGCCTGGAAACCGATGGAAACCCAACAGTAAGCAGTTGGCAGCGGTAAACAGCAGCCGCATACAGTGTACATCTTTATTAAATTAAGCATCTGACGCACACGGCTGTCAAAACTCCCTGAGCAGTTACAGAATAAAATTGTAAGTTAGGTGGAGATGACAGGGACGTCTGGAAATGAAGATCTATTTGACAGTATTGTTATGGCGGATGAGAGGTGAGCTTTCCGGCAGTCGAATGTTGCCATGTTATCATGTTGTTGTTGTTATCAATGTTTCGGTTACTTTCGACTTTCAGCCGAATTTGTCTGTGATCGTAGTTAGGACGTCTGTCAGAAAACAGTCTTGAGGAAAGCTGCCACGTACAGACACTCGTTTTGAGCCTTCTTATTGTACGGAATATGTGAAAAAATGGTAGAGAGCAAGTTGCTCTTCGTGTGAATGTCCACCACGAATTATGTTTCAGAATCAGAATCAGAATCAGAATCAGCTTTATTGGCCAAGTTTGCAAACAAAACAAGGAATTTGACTCCGGTTTTCTCACTCTCATGTGCAGTAAGACACAAATTAACAAATTTACAAAATAGAATAAAAATAGAATAAAATAGATAAATAAATAACCTAAAAAAAGCTAGAATTAAGTGGAGAAGATATAACTATGACTATGGAACTATAAACTATAACTGGTGAGAGGTACTAACAGTGCAGTAGTGCAGTAGTGGATATACATCTGTTCGTCTTGGTGTAAACCTGTCATGTAGAAGAACAACAACCCTTTTCAGCAAAAGAAGCTTTTTTTTTTTTGTGGGATTTGACCATTGTGGGGAAATAACTGAAAGTCGGTAAACTGTTCAGTGCCCCATTCTCATCACATTTTCATCAATTCACTATAGGCGTAATACACAGCAACACACACGGGAGAGCGTCACAACCAGCCATCCCTTAAAAACAGGAGGCGGCCATGTCAACTTGTGATGGGTGAAATGTTTCATACTCCTGGCCATATAGTGTGTTTTCTATATCTGATAATCTGTAATCTTGTGTAAAAAAAAAAAAAAATAATAATAAACAAATAAGATTTATAAGATATATTTAGCCTATATCTAATTTGTTTGTCATATTTACACATTTTAAGTACCCTACATAGTTTTAAAGCTACTCACATAGATCATTTATTTTAGAAACACATCTGTGCCACTTATTTGTGTTGGAAACCAGTAAAATTGGACAGTGTGGTCATGAGTTGATCTGGCTGAGATGGCTGGCAATATCCCATGTGAGTTGTTTTATGCTATACCCACAACATCACAACGTGGAATAATCTTGTGAGTGTCATGTATTTCCCATAATCGAAGGAACTTAAATCTTGTATTCATTTATTTATTTATTTTTATCTTTAAAAGGGCTTTTCTTTAGGTTTTTAAGGGCTGGATATTTTTTCTACTTGACATGTTTACTCAAACAGGCCCCAAGAAAAGGTGCATTTAGAAAATATATTCGAGTAGGATATTCATGTTTCCAACATATCCTGTAACGACAAGAACCGTTCAGAGTGGGACTGGGTGTTAGTATATGACATGTTTCCTCAAACAAGACTAAAAAGATGAATTAGATATATTCTAACATTGTAATGAAAAAGTAATAACAGACGCAGTCCATTGAAAGTCACCAGTGAAAAGGCCACTCATTAAATTGAAACACCAGGACACATGTTGAAGTTACCTTGTAGTGACTGAGGGTTTCATTGTTTTTCAGGTTCCGAGGGGAGGGCTACCGGGAGGGATTTGAGAAAGGGACTTACCGAGGACTGCAGGGTGGCCGCAGGCATGGAGCCTCTCATGGGGCAAAGTTGTCCACTGAGGTGAGCCAGCACAGTGAATGCGACTGTCTTAATGTTACCCATTTACCTATCACGCTTAACGAATGTGTCGGTGTACTGTTCGTTCTTTGGTGGCATAATACATACATTAATACAAACTGCACAGAACATGACTGACATCCAGACCTGTAAAACCTCCTGTTTTTTGCGGAAGTCTCCTGTTTTTTTTACCCTTATCTCCTGCGGTCCTCCCATTTAAGTATTTGACATAAAATGTCCTGTATTTTTAAACTTTCTAAGAATTTTCTTTTGTGCTGCCATGTTGACGAGAGGCATAACCACTGATTTGATTTGCCAGTGTGTAGTTCATTCCCCTGTGGTACAGCAGGTGTTAGTATGTTGAGCATTAGCTGTAACGTCTATTGATAAGGAGTCATTCACTCAAACACTCACCCACCAATAAAACTAAGACTGTGAGAGGGATGCAGTATCTGCCAAAAAGGCTAAAGGTTTGTACAAGTATCTCACCAAATGGGAAGAAGCTTGCCCGTACTTCATGAAGAGCAATGTTAAGGTCATGCTTTTTGTAAAATTTGCCACACAGATTTTAGTGTATCGCATGGAAGGAAAGCCAACATGATCCAGCATAAGTGTGCCCAAGAGGTGCAGAAGCATGCACCAATGACTACATTTGTATTATCTCTTCAATCCATTTTCAGAATTACCCTCTCTTACCAATTGTCTCATTTTTTAATAGCCTCTATCAGAATCACAGTTGATGCATAATGTGTAGGTGATACAGGGTATACAGGGATGTTCACAGCATTTCACTTTGAACCAAGTATCTAATTCTGACCACCTAATTGTGGTCACTTACTTAATGAAGGATCCACTTAGTAGATACTTCATACGTAGTGATTTCAGGATTTACTGTGTCTAACTTTGTCTAAATATAAGGGGTATGTGGACAGTGGTAAGGATAGGAGGGTGGACCAGGGCAGGGTGCCAGAAAATTTCCCAAATATTAATCCCAATGTTGGCAGGTATGCTGACATCCCTCTCTAAGAATGCTGTTAACTTTGAACTTTAATTGGCACTGCTCACTCTGACCATCTTATATCTGTAACCATCAGGTTAAATACATAGGTAGGTAGGGTTTAGCAGACTGCTAGCTTATTTAATTTAGGAATTAATTAATTTGTGTTGTGTTAAATTCCTTCAGCCTCAGTTTTTTTTTTACTGTCTCTTGGTCTCTAACCTCCTACAGATTTCCTTCTATTATGGGTTTGCCATCACATGGAAATGTCTCCTCCAACGTAATACAGATGTCAAATCAAGGTATGGTCTCAAACAATTTGGCTTAAGCACTCTGTAGGGGGACATTAATCATTTTTCTTGTACATCTCATAACATACTACTACATACATCATGCAGATGATTTAATTCTAACATTTCTAAAAGCAATTTACAGTGGAACCCTTTCTCAGTACTGGGCCCTGTTCTTCAGACATGCCTTAACTAATCCCGACTACTGTTATCAGGCTACAATGATCCTGTTGTAGCTCATCCAGTTACATGGATCCTTGGAACATGAAATGACTGACTGATCAATATTGGATGAAGTTTTCTTGAATGATAGTGCACTCTTCCTTTGGAAATGAAGGCAACATGAATAGTGAGTTGAAACCTTGATCAGCTCCCACATGAGAAAGGGATCATATGATGGTGCTGATCATTTAATGGTGCTTACATGAGGTAGGTATGTTAGAAAGCCTCCCAGCTTGAGCTGGAGCAACAAATTCATGCACATAAGTTATCATTTTGTGTGTGCTCTTCAGTTATTACTGGTGTTAATTTTGTTCTACATTGTATCTGGCAATATTTCCAGCTTCCACACTAAAATTGTTTTTATATGACTGGTTATTCCTTCAGTCCAACTTTGAAGAAAAGGAAAACCCAGACTTGTGTCCAGTCATCAACAATAAAATCAAGCAAACTCAGTTATTCAAATACAAAGAAAAGGGTGTTATCTGAGAATTTTGAGAAGCTGTTTTCCAGATATGGCAATGCAGAATGGATAACAGGGAGTTTAATATGCTACACCCAGCTTTTTGGGTTCAGCTGCACCGAGAAACTGTGTACCCTTCTAGAGAAACCATTTTCAGAGAACATTACTGATCATTGCAGTGGCTTGCTCGTGGAAAATTCTGAGATTTACTTCAAAGCCACAGTGAGTGTCCTGTTTGATTTTTTTGTGTCTATATGTATGTACTGTTAGAAAGCGTATGAAAGCACTCGGCTCTCTTCTGGGTTTGATCCAAAACTCCCCTCATGATGATCCGCAGTCTGCAAAGCTAGAGGAAGACATGGAGAAACTGCGTGCCAAGTTCAGACAGGTACTCAATTTTTTTGAAATTTGTAATAGTGAATTGATTTGTAACAGTTTCAGTTTGTATTGAATTGTTATCAGCTACTAATCCTTTCTTTACTGTAACCCACTGTGGTCCATGTACGTCAGCTGTCAAACACACTCTATTTTACTACATTGAAACTCTGGTTCTGTAACCTCAGACACAGCTTAATGATTGAATGAAAAGCTGAGCTGCACAAACTAGCAGTTTACATTAGCCTTAGTAAGCCTTAGTATAATTTATTAAAATAAATACAAAATGTATTGTCTACATATATGTATTGTCTACCTGTACATATTGTGTAGCAGGTTTGTCAGTTTACAGTAATGTCCAGTCTCTCATTGTAAGCGTGAAAACATATGAACGCAAGAACACAGGAGTCAACTGAAAATACACCAAATATGTGTGATGTATCCTTACTATTTCAAGTTTCTTTAGTCCTTTGTTCTTTTTATTATATATATGATACTGTACAGTCAAAAGTTTGGACACACCTTCTCATTCAATGTTTTTTTCTTTATTTTTTTCATTTTCTTCATTGTGGATTAATACTGAAGACATCCACACTGTGAAGGAACACATATGGAATTATGTAGTAAACAAAAAAGTGTTAAACAAACCAGAATATGTTATATATTTTAGATTCTTCAAAGTGGCCACTATTTGCCTTGATGACAGCTTTGCACACTCTTGGCATTCTCTCAATCAGTTTCATGAGGTAGACACCTGGAATGGTTTTCCAACAGTCTTGAAGGAGTTCCCAGAGGTGCTGAGCACTTGTTTGCTGCTTTGCCTTCACTCTGCGGTCCAACTCATCCCAAACCATCTCAATTGGGTCAGATGATTGTGGAGGCCAGGCCATCTGATGCAGCACTCCATCGGTCTCTTTCTTGGTCAAATAGCCCATATGTAGCCTGGAGGTGTGTTTGGGGTCATTGTCCTGTTGAAAAACAAATGATGGTTCCACTAAGCGTAAACCAGATGGGATGGCATATCACTGCAGAATGCTGTGGTAGCCATGCTGGTTAAGTGTGTCTTGAACTTTGAATAAATCACCAACAATGTCACCAGCAAAACACCCCCACACCATCACACCTCCTCCTCCATTCTTTATGGTAGGAACCACACATGTAGAAACCATCCGCTCATCTTTTCTGCTTCTCACAAAGGAATGGCGGTTGGAGCCAATAATGTCAAATTTGGACTCATCAAACCAAAGGACAGATTTCCACTGGTCTAATGTCCATTCCTTGTGTTTCTTGGCCAAAGCAATTCTCTTCTTCTTCTTATTCTTCCTCAGAATTGGCTTCTTTGCAGCAATTAGACCATGAAGGCCTGAACAGTTTATGTTGAGATGTGTCTGCTGCTTGAACTCTGTGTAGCAATTATGTGGGCTCTAATATGAGGTGCTGTGAATTTGCGGTTTCTGAGACTGGTAACTCTGATGAATTTATCCTCTGCAGCAGAGGTAACTCTTGGTCTTCCTTTCCTGTGGCGGTCCTCAAGAGAGCCAGTTTCATCATAGCGTTTGATGGTCTTTGTGCCTGCACTTGAGGATACAAAGTTCAAAGTTCTTGAAATTTTCCGGATTGACTGACGTTCATGTCGTAAAGTAGTGATGGGTTGTCATTCCTCTTTACTTAGTTGAGTGGTTCTTGACATAATATGGATTAGAATAGTAGTCAAATAGGGCTATTCACTGTATAGACCTCTGTGCCAACCCTACCTCTGCACAACACAACTGATGGTCTCAAACACATTAAGACAAGAAATTCCAGAAATCAACTCTTGACAAGGCACACCTGTTAATTGAAAACCATTCCAGGTGACTACCTCATGAAGCTGATTGAGAGAATGCCAAGAGTGTGTAAAGCTGTCATCAAAGCAAATGGTGGCTACTTTGAAGAATCTAAAATATAAAATATATTATGGTTTGCTTAAGACTTTTTTGTTTACTACATAATTCCATGTGTGTTCCTTCATGGTTTGGATGTCTTCAGTATTGATCTACAATGTAGAAAATAAAAATAATAAAGAAAAACCATTGAATGAGAAGGTATGTCTTTTGACTGGTACTTAATGTGTGTGTGTGTGTGTGTGTGTGTGTGTGTGTGTGTATAGATAGATATATATATACAGTACAGGCCAAAAGTTTGGACACACCTTCTCATTCAATGCGTTTTCTTTATTTTCATGACTATTTACATTGTAGATTCTCACTGAAGGCATCAAAACTATGAATGAACACATGTGGAGTTATGTACTTAACAAAAAAAGGTGAAATAACTGAAAATATGTTTTATATTCTAGTTTCTTCAAAATAGCCACCCTTTGCTCTGATTACTGCTTTGCACACTCTTGGCATTCTCTCGATGAGCTTCAAGAGGTAGTCACCTGAAATGGTTTTCA
>JBBMOE010000053.1:3003219-3055982 GCA_037975065.1 Chaetodon trifasciatus
ATATATATATATATAGATATAGATATAGATATAGATATAGATATATACACACACACACACATACATATATAGACCGTACACTACTGACAAAAAGTTAGGGATATTCTGCTTTTGGGTGAAATTTTAGGATGAACCTTCAAATGCACTAGGTGAACTTAATTTGACCTTTTCTTAACTTTTGAATGCACATGTCCAACTCAATGTTCAATGTATCAGTAATTTTTGCACAACTTCCTGTTCTCTGACAAGGAGCTGAACAGCAAAACTCACAACAGGTGTTTGATCCATTAATCAACCAAAAAAATTTCTTGGTTCAATTAGAATTGGTATTTGAACAGTCCTCTTCATCATGCCGTTCACATTTTGACATCATGAGACAAAGACGACACCTGACTATTGATCAACAGTACCTCACCATTGCGAGGCTTCAAACAGGATGTTCTCAGAGGGAAGTGGCCACTGAGCTTGGAGTGTCACAGAATGTCATCAGCAGGTTGCAACAGAGATACAGAGAGACTTGAATAGTCACATAAAGGCATAGAAGTGGACGTCCTTTGGCCACATCCCACACTGATGACCGCTTCCTTGTGAACAGTGCCCTGCAGAACCGGATGATGAATGCTTCTCAACTCCAGGCACATTTAAGGGAGGTGAGAAGTAACCAAGTGTCACGTCAGACCATTTGAAACCATTTACATCAACGTGGTCTGCGTGCTACATGACCTGAAGAGTGGGATGCCATGCCTCAGCAGACAATGAGTCGACTTATGAATAGCATGAGATGTCGTTGTCAAGCTGTTATTGATGCTCAAGGGCACATGACAAGTTATTGAGACACTGACATTTTTTGTTGTGGTATACTCACCACAGTTGTTGGCTTTTGTTTCAATAAATGGTTTGAGATGAGGAAATCAGCATTGTATGCTTCTACTTAAATGCCCTACTTACATGATATAATATCACTGTAGCGAGAACTTTTTACATTTTCCCTAAATTTCACCTGAAAGCCAGATATCCCTAACTTTTTGTGGGTAGTGTGTGTGTGTGTATATACGTAAAAGGATGTACATATATATATACTTACATATTTTCATGATAAAAGTTACAGACGCATGCACATCTTACATTTGGCTGACTGAAAACTGCTGACTTTGGAATTATTAACTGCATACTACAGCTCAACATGGAGTCTATAGTTCAAAAAACAGTCTCATATTCAAATATTAATTTATTTGGTTTTCAATGCAGCATAAAATCTTACTTAGTTTAGTTTATTATTCTTATTTATGTAATTGGCAACAGAATCAGAATTTGAGATCCTCCCTGATGCTAACCTCTGCGCTGAGGCTAATAAACTTACTGATAAATTCATTCATTCATTCATCTTCTATACCCCGAGTATCCCTTTCGGGGTTGGGGTTGGGGGGGGGGGGTTGGAGCCTATCCCAGCTGTCAACGGGCGAGAGGCGGGGTACACCATGAGCCGGTCGCCAGCCGACTGCAGCTTACTGATAAATCTAGTTACCTTTCATACTGACCTGCAGAGAGTTATCCAAAACATTACTTACCAAACATTATTTACAACTACTATTGTACTAATTAACTTCTGGTATTGTCTAGGTCTGCTCTATGTTAGGTGTCCCAACTGACTTCAACAATTACATCAAAACATCCGAAGGGACTTCTTTCTGAATCTCTCCTGACCATGTGGAGGAGCTGGGCTGACCTTCACATCCTGTACAGAAAAGAGGGAAGCTGAGCTGCTAGCAGTCCTGATGTCAGTCTCATAGGTGGCATCAAGTGATTGTCTGCAGTGGATTCATTAAAGGGTTTGGAGTGTGAAATATTAAGTCAATTCGAGTGTTGTCTTTGCCTTCACATTCTGATGGGAAAGTCTAACCTGTAGGAGTCCACGATCTTCACTGAACAGGCTAAATCAGAGATGACTGCAGTCAGTATGTACAACAACAATGGGGATTTTGTTTCAAAAATATTTAACAGAATGAAGACACAACAACAGCAAAAGACTCAAAAGTCAAAACTTGGATCATGATTTGCTCTTTGGTGTCTTGATTCTTTGGGAGGTTTGACTAAACTCATGCTTCCTCTCAGCAGTGGTGGGAAGTAAGTATATTTGCTTGTGAACAATTCATTTTCACTCTGTACTACTCTGTACTCCTCTCCATTGTGTTTTTTACTCCACAAAATTCATCTGACATCTGTATTTTAGTTTAGTTTTACACACAAAACATTTGTGCATTTGAAGAGCTTAGAAAATATGCTGCATTGTTACAAATTAACATACAAGAGTACACGCTTAGTGTATACTGTTTGCATTGAACTGTTAGTGGGTTTGAGAAAATAATATCTGTCTGCATAACACAATACAGCTCAACAGTACCACAGCTACAAAATGATCCAACCATGGGAATTCACACGTCTTTAAAACACAAACTGAACATTATAACTTTCATGAAGAAGGATTTATTACAAGACTGTTCTGTTAGACAGCCTTAGTTGTAGCTTGATCTACCTAATAATCTGGACACTAAGAAAATTATAGTTGCAATGAAATCTGCCTCCAGCAAAGTTACTGACATGTTAATCAGCATATTTTTAAATTTTGGAGGAGTGCAAAAAATGCTACGCTTTCATATTTTGCTCATAGCTACTGTATTTAATAAAGTGAATTTCTGTCAGCAGGAATTTTATGCTTGATGGAGTGTTTTTTGCTCTGTGGTTTTGTTACTGGAGTAACTTAAGTGAAGGATTTGAATAGTGATGAAGAGAAACCAGGATGGCAGCCAGTAAAACCATCACAACATGGGAGCCTGCAGGTACACATGTACTCTGGTTTCAGACCTAACATATACACAGGTGCAGCTCAAAAAATTAGAATATTGTGAAAAAGTTCATATTTTTTGTCAGTGATTTCAGAAGGTGAAATTCATATATAGATTCATTACACATAGAGTGAAATATTGCAAGCTTTTATTTCTTGTAATTTTGATGATTATGTGCTACGGCTGCCACCGTTCTTGTGTGTGTTTGTGCGTGTGTTCTTATGCCCTGCATGTATGTGAGCGGTTGCAGGTGAGTGGGTATGGAAACAGGACTCCTCCTCCAGATAAGGACGGCGATTAGTGAGGAGCCAGTTGGTGTCCAATACCCTGCAAGCGATTATCTCCTGCCGGCTACAAGTGTTGTCTCATCCTGGCAGTGGGTGGCTGGCATCTCTCATGACCAGTCCTCGGCACACGAGAGATTTGTTTGTTCTGTGATAGATTTGTCCGAGCTTGTGGTCCTCGTGGGTTTGCTGTAACCAGACACGAATTGGGCTAGGTTTAGGACGGGGACTGATTCTCCACTCACTTCCAGTTATATCATTTGTTAGCTTCAATAGGCTTAGGGGTGCTATTTTCTTTGTATTTTGGTTCTCGTTTTCCACCTTTACGGTAGGCCTCATTTGTTTTGGTGTGTGATGCTGGTAAGCTCTCCTTTTTGAGAGTTCTTGTTTGGTTATGTTTATTTCATTTGTTTGAAAAGCATGCAACTTCTCTTTTTGTTGTCTGGGAAGTTATTCGTTGTACCCAAACAATTTAAAAATCACTTGGGTTTAAATAAATAACTATATTAACCATTTACATCTGGTTGTTTTTTTGTTACTTCCTTACCCCTAGCGAGCTTAGTCGTAACATTATGGCTTACAGCTAATGAAAACCCGAAATTCAGTGTCTCAGAAAATTAGAATTACAAAAGATAAATAAAAAAGGATTTTTAAAACAGAAATGTCAGCTTTCTGAAAAGTGATCATTTCTATGCACTCAATACTTGGTTGGGGCGCCTTTTGCATGAATTACTGCATCAATGTGGCGTGACATGGAGCCTGTGGCACTGCTGAGGTGTAATGGAAACCCAGGTTGCTTTGATAGCAGTCCTCAGCTTGTCTGCATTGTTGGGTGTGGTGTCTCTCATCTTCCTCTTCACAATATGGGGTTCAGGTCAGGTGAGTCTACTGGCCAATCAAGCACAGTAATACCATGGTCATTGAACCAGCTTTTGGTACTTTGGGCAGTGTGGGCAGGTGCATTGTCCTGCTGGAAAATGAAATCAGCATCTCCATAAAGCTTATCAACAGAAGAAAGCATGAAGTGCACTAAAAAATTTCCAGGTAAGATGACTGCGTTGACTTAGGACTTCAGAAAACACAGTGGAGCAACACCAGCAAATGACATGGCACTCCAAATCATGACTGCCTGTGGAAGCTTCACACTGGACTTCAAGCAACTTGGATTCTGTGCCTCTCCACTCTTCCTCCAGACTCTGGGACCTTGATTTTCAAATGACATGCAAAATTTACTTTCATCTGAAAAGAAGAGTTTGGACAACTGAGCAAAAGTCCAGTTCTTTTTCTCCTTAATCCAGGTAAGATGCTTCTGGTTCAGGAGTGGCTTGACATGAGGAATGCAACATTGGAAACTGAGACAGGTAATTTTTATTGTTCTGACATTTTTTGAATCAAATGATTAACTGAAAGTAATTGTTATTTACAGCCCTTGTTGCAGAAAGGGATTGTCTTCATCTTCATAGCATAATATGACAGTTTTGGGAGGTGTACGATAATGATCATGCAAATATCACAAGCTAAAATCTTTACACCAAGAGGTGAAAGTCACAGGTTATTTCACTGAAAGAAAGAGTATTGGTCTGCTTCAAGTGGAGAAAATTGTTATGGTTTGAAAACATGGCATAAGTAAAGGTTAGCATTAATTTTATATAAAATTTTCAGACCATGTCATAACAGGTGTGTCACATCAGTCGTCTCTTACCTGCTGCCACTCACCTGCTCAGCCTGCACTCTTCACCTCCCAGGCACACCCACAAGACTTATTACCTGAGCACACACCTGGGACATATTGCCAATCAGCCTAAGACTTAAGCCACTGTTCCACTACTACGCATTGCCAGATTGGTCTTGTCAACACCCCAAAGAACCTCATTGGACAGTTACACAAATGACTCTTTGGCAGCAGGCATTATCTGACCCATTCAGCACGTCCAGACTGTCCTTCAACGCCTCCTGGAGAACTTGCTCTTTGTGAAAGCTGATAAGTGCAAGTTCCACGTCCCCTCCCTCTCCTTCCTGGGCTACATTGTAGCCAAAGACAGTATTTCCATGGACCCAGCAAAGGTCTCTGCTGTCACCTCCTGGCCAGTTCCTGAGAACCACAAGGAGTTGCAGCTTTTCTGTCTTATTTTCTGGGGTTCATACAGAACTGCAGCTCCATAGTGGCCTCTCTCAGCAGCCTCATGTCATCCAAGGTTGCCTTCCAGTGGACCCTGAGAGGGCATTCCAGATTCGTAAGACCGAGTTCTCGTCTGCACCCATGTGTGTTGTCTCAGTGCTCTGCCACAGACAACTCCATCCATGTGCGTTCTTCTCGCCATGCTTATCTCCTGCAGAGAGACATTATGACATCAGCAACAGGGAGCTGCTGGCAGTCAATATATATACATGTATACATATATATATACCCTGGATTTAGACTTAGACTTGACATTGTTGATCCCAATTTGGGAAATTCTTTTGTTGCAGCAGCAGATTAAACATACACATACACATAAACATAAAATATATACAATAAAGAAGAATAAGGATGAGAATAAATAATAAAATAACTCATTAACACAGAATAATAGCAATTCTTATTAAATATTACTTAAAATGTAAGTAACTATATATAATAATATATTCTGATTCTGATTCTGATATATAATAGTATATAATGTATTGTAAAATCTTAATATCACTCTGGATATAAGTCACATCAGTCAAAAAATGTGTCATGAAGAGGAAAAAAACATATAGAAGTCGCATTTATTTAGAAATTTATTACACAAAATCCAAGACTAGCATAAAGAACATACCTGGAAGGCTGAATAGGCTAAATTAACATAACAAGCCAGCAAGTCCAACAAGCAAGTTACCGGTAAACTATATATTAATAAAGGCGAATAAGGATGTACCATACACGCAGCAGCAACAACAAAAACAACAACAATGGCATCACGAGGTACCAGAAAGGACAAAAGGGACTTCTTCAGCCTTTGTCAGCTAGACTGCTTTCTATTCCATGTCCAAACACAATAACAATAACCCATTAGATTTGTGTGTGTGTGTGTGGGGGGGGTACAGTAGCAGCTGGTTTGTGCAGTGTCAGGCAGCAGGTGAATGCTGTCGGCAGCTTCTGAAGGCAAACAGAGAAAAGAGGAAGAGGGAGGAGGATGTGAAGGGGTGACGGGCCAATTGAGAGAGGTTGCATTCACATGAGTGTTCTAGTATGACTTGTACCCTCTTAAAGTAAAAAAAACTCAGAGACACGATAGAATGAGCAATTATCAAATGACGAATCCAAAGAAAAAGAAGAGGAATGTATCGATTGTAGCTGAGGTAAAGTGGAGAAGAGAAGGAGAAAGGGTAAGGAGTTAGAGGAATAATAGTCAGAGGAGGGAGAAAAGGAGGTGGAGGAGGAGAGGAGAAAGATGAGGAGGGCGAAGAGGAGGGACTGAGGTCTTTGAGAAAATGTAGAGGAATGTGGGGAGCAGGTGGTGAGTGGTGACATGAAAAGCAGTGGTGACAAACGCAGGAGAGCCTTCTGAATGAAATGGTGGCATTGGATTTCACCACAAGTACACCAACAGCTCCATAAGTAGGAGGAGGAGCCTTGATGGAGAACAGCAGACACACATAGTGATGTCTGTATAAACAAACATTTAATTAAGTTTAATTGTGCAGCTTTCATTCATTTGGATAATATAATATACATTCTGATCATACTTATATTGTTTGTAACATAATTATCAATAAGCACAATGGATACAGAATTTCAGAAGGGATGTGGAAAAGTAAAAGAAAAACAAACAAACAAAAAGAAGTCACTCAAGGCCCATTACTCGCTTTTTTTTTTTTTTTTCAGAGCTTTCCCCTGCAACTCATGGACTTCATTGTCATATGCAGTTGACCGAAGTTCCATTTTGGCAGGTTCAGCAGTTTAGTTTGATAGTTCAGTTAGATAGTTTCATTGGTTCCATCATTTTTCATTAATCATTAGTCATTAGGTGAAACCTTTAAGTACAAAAAAAAACACACAAAAAAAAAAATGCTATTGTAAACACTGTACAGAAATGTCTAGCATCAGCATCTTATTTATACATTTTCCACATTAAATGCGAATAAAGCTAATGCCTACCTGAACCTTTAACTGCAACATCATGTAATGTATATATTTTAACTGTATTTAAATCATATTTATTTGAAGTAATATTAAACTATGCAGTTTTTTTTAAAGAACAATTTTTAAACCATCATAAGTCCATAACATGCTGTAACTAAACTATTCAGTTTTATCATTAATTTTTCACCACGTTTGCAACCACAATAAAACCAGAATATACTTCAAATGCCAATTAATCAATAATCAACATTTTTATCACCACTCCCCATGCCTCTGCTGACAAACATGAGATTCACAGATCAATCAGCAACTAATAGCTAACTAGATTCTAAAATAAACAAAGCCTCTGGAACGCACAAACTTTGAACAGTTCATTAATCCATCACCACCAAACTTGCTTGGCAGCAGCAAATCTTCATCAGGAAAACAGTCTCTCAACTAATTTAATCTTACTGGCTGCTTCTCTGGATAGGCGCATCCCTCCTGCACAGCCTTACTGCAGATTAGAAATTCCGGAAATTCTTTTCCTTCTTTTTTTTTTTTCCTAAAAGTTTTTTCTTTTTTTTCCAATCCTTTCCTGGAAAACTCCAGTTTGACTTGACACATCCCACTCAATCTTCCCATGAAATCACTGGGGAGATCGTAGCTTCAAAGGCAAACTCAGCGGTCTCAGTTCGACGTTCTTAAATCAAGTTAAGATGTGTTACTTAATCTGTTCTTTGGCAGGTAGTAGGACAAGCAGCCATCTGACATCCCTGTGAAGGACAGTGGCTTTGATCCTCTCTTTATGCCCATCAGAGCTTGGATGGTTTGCTTTCACTGTCAAAGGAACATGATAGCTGGGGAAGGTCCTGAGATTGACATCCCTCACAATACTTTTTCTGTCCGGATTGGTACCGATGACTCTGCCAAGCTTAAACTGCCCCCTCAGCGCATTTTGATCACATAACCAGACATTTCTCTGTGTGGTGTGCACTTGCTCCTTACAAATAGGTTGGGACCAACAAGTTGACTCCAGTACCTCCAGAATGTGGTCACCTCTCACTGCATTGCTCTGAGTCATTTGTAGGAGTAGCTAGCAATGTCAAAGGTTTTGAAATCCCTGCTTTGAGATGCTCGGCGAGTCCGATAGTATTGGGTGTGACATAACAAATACAGTCTTCCCAGTTCTGTACCCTGGCAACAATGGGGCACTCATTTGCAAGGTTGGCTGCTATGTGCAGAGTTCACTGGAACTCACTGTAACTGAGCACAGACACTTTTCCAAGGCTCTGAAGTGCCCTCTTTACAATGCGTACAGCGACTACTGTAGCACAATTCCTGTGTGGAGAATGGATGGATCTTCCACTCCGTTCCATTTTCAATCGCTGTCTTCTCCAGCTCTGCTTTGTTTAGGCCATCCAGGAATCTGTACAGCGTTGGATCTGACCAGATTTTTCTTGGATCCCCTCTGATTATAGTAAACCTTTGATAGCCCATCAGGAATCCTTCTGTTGATAGGGTGTTTATTAACTCTGTGTAGATGGCTCTGTTGGCCATGCAGCAAGGACTGAAGAGGTCTACTGTTGTGAACTTCAACGGTGCAACAGGTCCAGTTCTTTTAGGTGGCAGGTCATCCACTTGCTGGCATTTATTGCTTTTGCCTTCCTGCAGACCATGCAGCCATCGATAACCTTTTGGGCAATTCTTCTTCCCCTTATGACCCATGCCTTCCTCCTCATCTTGAGCAAGGTTCCAGCCACTCATGACTTCCATTATGTGCCTCCCAAGCTACCAGTGTGGACACCCAGGCATCATAGGGCAGGATGGGGACACCAACTTGACCTTCTTTGAAGATTTGCACTCGGCCACTGCAAACCAATAGCCCAGATTCTTGGTCCTTCTAGACAACCAGCTTTTCTGTAGTGGGGTTCAGGAAGGTTATGCCCTCTTGTGCCCCAAGAAAAATGTCTCTTAGAGCATCCGTTCTTTCATTTACCGAGATGACCCCGACTAAAGAGACTGCCTCTGACTTTGGACTGTCCATGGTGTGATTTCAGTCAATGAACTTTTTTGCTGCCCTCCAGATCCACACAACTGTTTTGACCAGTCGGGTTAGAATACTGAAGTGCCTGACTTCCACAAGTCATCAGATGGCTGACCCTGCAGGTGGTCTCTTTTGACCTGTTTGATCTATTTGGGCCTGGTTCTGACTCTGTTTCGGTTCCTGTTTCTTTGTCTTGGCCCTTGTCAGTGCAGCAACAAATGCCTTCTGCTGCAACTTGTTGATGCTTTCTCTGGCAGTGGCTGCTAGTTCAAATAAAATTGAATAAGAGCGACACACGCCCGCTACTAACGCTTCAATCGGAAACAGGAAGTGAGACGATACGCTTACCTCAGCACGTCAGCACGTCAGCAGTGACGAGTGAGTGAGTGTTCAATGAGTATCTGAACATGGAAAGCAAATAAAATTGAATTGAATTGAATTGAATTGAATTGAATTGAATTGAATTGAATTCTTTAGCTGATTTGATCACTCATTCATTGGCGCCTCTAGTGATTACATCAACGACATTCTGTGAGCCAGGAGTCCACCACCAGTTCAGGATCTTTGCGCTGCTTTGAATCTCTCCGATCCGATTCGCAAAGAATGTTTGATCGCCATAGCTTTCTTGCTGCATTGTGCCAAGGACTGTTTGGCTATATACAAGATTGTACCACCTTTCCACTTGGATTTGGCTGTGCAGCTCAAGTACTTTTTCAGATGTGAGGCAAACACTGCTCTGCACATCTCTGTTTTGACTGAGTAGTTCTCTTTGTGACAGGGGTTTGGCGTCTTGGCTCTGATTTGCTCTTGTAGAAGGTCTTGACCAAGTCGCATGTTTTTCTTTCTCTTTGAGAAGCTAATTGCAATCATGCCGTGGAGCTTGTCTTGTTCTACAATGTAGCCCAGTCCAAGTACCTTGTTATCCTCATCACACATTTGGTTTGGTAAGACTATGCTCTTTCCCTTGGTCTTCTGTGGCTTGCCATTAAACTCCTTCCTCCCACTTTGCCCGGAAAAGACCTGAGGCTTAAGCTCAAATCCTCCAGCTTTCAGGATTTGCTCCACACTTTCTATGATGGTTTTCAGCTAATGAAGGTTGTTGTGGGATGTGAGAATGTCATCACCATAACCACGTGTTGGAGTACCTGACGCTCCTCTTTGAGGTGAGTGAAAGGTGGGAGGTTAGCAGTCTCTTGCATTGCCAATTGTGCAATGCACCCTGCTGGTTTGTCTCCATTGTTTACCCTTGTGATTGTGTATTCCCCAGGTTCTTCATCCCCAGAGTCTTCCCAGAGGAGCCTATGCAGGTGCACCTTCCGGTCTTCAAACCAAACTTAATTGTACATCTTTTTTATGTCGCCCAGAGCGGCATATACTCCACTTCTAAATCTGAGAAGAACAGTGCAAATCTGGTTGAGGACATCAGGGCCCTTCATTAGCAGGTCGTTCATGCTCACTCCTCTGAACCTTTGGCTGCTGTTCCACACAGTCTTACTGGAGTTGTAACAGAGTATGGGTTGGGAGCAATCAGGTGACTCACATACCACACCAGCCCATTCCAGTTGATGATTGTCTCCTTGGAAAATTTTATTGCAGCCCTTCGCTCGACCATGTCATGCACTGGTGCAGCATAGGCAGCTTTTCACTCTGTTTCCTTGGCCAGTTGCTTTTCAGTCCTGAAAAATGTAGCCTCAACTGTTGTTTTATTGTTTTGCAAGGAAGCTAGGTCGTCCAATCAAGGATATTTCACATGCTAATGCGGTTCATTACCGTGGCTGTCATCTGTGACATAAGTGAGACCTTCTCTTACTACCTTGAGTTCCCTCTCCTCAGCAGAGTCATTTCTTTGATAATAAAGTGTTTTATTGCAAATAATAGAACAAAATGCAGCAAAAAAAAAAAAAAAAAAAAAAAATCACCATCAGGTCTACACAGCACCACAGCCTTTCTCTGACTGCCTAGGCACTGCAGATCCCCTCCATTTAAAGGCTCGGCCCCTCCCACTGGACCATACCATCTTTAATTGGAATCAATTACATGATCAATTCAACCTCATCATCTTCCATATCAGAAACCATTTCCCAAATCTATTTACATTTATTTATCCTATATCAAAGGCGTCAAAGCATCCCCATAATGCCTGATTTAACACTCCCATCAAGTAGTATGGTGCAGTAAGATGGACTGAGCATTCTCCCTACTTTATACTCAGGCACTATAAAAAAACTGAAACTATTCTCAGGTCCTTTGTCCCTGCCAGGAACCAGGAAGCACTGTGGTAAGAAAAGTACATAGTTAGCTACAAACAAACTCATGATCCACAATCTTTAAATAATAAAAAGTTAATTCAAACAATAATTATGGTCTTGTGTGTGTTTCTATAGAGCTTTATGGGAACAAAAAATATAGCACAGGAAACTTACTGAGTTGTTAAATGTAGCTCAATGTGTGCACCCACCAAACTATTAGTAGCATGTTACCTGGCTAACATGTGGTGTCTGAAATGAGTGATGGTGTGGTGTGCTGGTGTGATGTGTTACCAGTGGCAGGGAAAACTGCCACAGTCTCTACAGTTTATCTGCAAGACCTTTGTTACCTCCGTAGTAAGAACAGGGGGAACTTCCTATCTGCTGTCTGCTAGAATAGTCTCTAAATATTATGTAAATGTGTCTCTGTTTGAGGTCTCTGTGTTGTCCAACCTTGAGACCTTTGGGCACCTAACTGTACAGAAGGCCTGTGATAGAAAATTCCCTCACAGTTCCCCCCTTTTTGATCACAAGATCAACACTAATCAATAATCAACTAATTGAACCATGTGACATCCAAGGACACCTGTCAGAGTTAAAGTAGCAAAACCCTCAACAATAAATCAATCACAACAGTACACACACAATGATCATATGAACACTGCATCAAGCCCTCAAATTTGAACCCCCTTCAGCCCATAGTCACACAAACCACAACACACCTGATAGATGTATATGTGATTCACAAAGAACGTAAATGCGTTGCGAAGAGGCAGCCACAGGCCAAACATCTCCAGACTAGATTTTGAGTAAAAGGTGCTGTGCCCGCCAATTAAACCTCTGCTTATTTTCATATCAATAATCACAAAGAAATACAATTGTAATACAATACAAAGTGTAATTGTAATCATCAAGAACATAAACATAAACAATAACAAATTCAAATTATGTATAATGAAATTTCAGAAAGACATATAACAAGCGAAAAATTAGAACTAAAACAAGGAAAACATATTTATGTCATCTATCCATCCATCCATTATCTATACCCGACTATCCCTTTCAGGGTTGCGGGGGGGCTGGAGCCTATCCCAGCTGTCATTGGGTGAAAGGTGGGGTACACCCTGAGCCAGTCGTCAGTTGATTGCAGGGCAACATATATAGCCAGACAATCATTCACGCTCACACTCAATTTAGAGTCACAAATTCACCTAATGAGCATGTTACTGGTCTGTGGGAGGAAGCCGGAGTGCCTGGAGAGAACCCACGCATGCACCGGAAGAACGTGCAAACTTCACACAGAAAGGCCCCACCCGACCCGGGGATTGAACCGGCGACCTTCTTGCTTCTTGCTTTTTGCTTATGTCATCTGAAATCAAACAGATTAAACCAAATCAATACACTAATAATCTTCATTTCTCTTCAGTGTCTTCTTCAGATGCTTGTGTTGGAACCAACCAGTGGGTTTTTAAACCGCCAGTAGAGGTGGCTCTTTCTTCAGGCAATCCATCCGTCCATGGTTAAAGGTTAATTAAATCAAAATCACAATTTCTATATTCTTTTCTCACATTCGATTAGCCAATACTCATTATTTCAAATACAAAAGCATGACCCACCCTAACTCGAATACCTAAATAAAATTAAGATAGGACTGTAAAACTACACTGGCATCCATAATGAATAATAATAATAATAATAATAATAATAATAATAATAATAATAATAATTAAAAATAATAGTATTGTTAAAACCCATTATAATCATCCCTAAGACATTCAAAAGCAGTAAACAGTCATCTCAGAACGAGTGACATTTCACATCACCTGGAAATTGAACATCTTACAAAGATCCATGTAAAAAAACACTGACAACAAAAACAGAGAATCTGCATCTTAGAGTCTGAATCATATAATCTTTTTAAAACAGAAAATGTACACCGTCTTACTCAAATTAGGTAAGTATTGACCTGAATACAAATAGTAATAGTGAATTACAAAATATTCAAAATAGTTAAAAACATTAGTAGATTAAAAAGGAAAGACAACATAATGGTGAGATGGTGTATACAGATATCTAACCCTGTTACTCTCTAATTGCACTTTGTTAGATCTCAATCTTAATATCCCACACTCTCGACAGAACCATCAATCGATGAAACGTCTGAATTTCTCTGAAACGGAAACTCCCATTCTCCTCCAGTCTCTCTCATTACCTGCTGTGGGGCCTGGATTGCTATGTTTCTAGCCCTGTGAATCATCAGTTTGCAGCCAGTTAGCAAACAGGCACACAGGAAAAGGAATACGAACACAGCTATTGCAGGACTGAACAAAAATTTCATCAAACTGTACCCCCAAGAACCAAAGGTAGCTGACAGATCTCCCCAATTGAAGCCATGATTGATGTGCAACTCCTTTATACTTGTAGTCATGTCATGAACCATATCCATAACCTCAGCTGTTGCATTTGAGATATATGAACAACATTCAGTACCAATAACCTTACATGTACCTCCCTGTGATGCTAATAAGAGATCAAGGGCCATACAATTTTGCAAAGCTACAGTTTTAACCTCGTGCAACTCCTTATTTACAGCGAACGCTACCCTACTAGAAACATTAAAGTGTCTTTCTACAACTGTGGACAGGGATTTGAGCTTTTGTTGAGTGACATATATGCCGTACCATGGGAGAAAAACACGAGAAACCTGATTGGGCACAGAGATTTCTCTCCTGTGCCAATGTAATAGGGGATATAATGCAGCTATCTCAGAGACATCTACCTTCCTGATCAAGGGAATGAGGTAAACTAAATAGCAAATGCCATGGGATCCATCATAAGGTACACAACTATAAGCTTTATCATCACAAACAAGGAACACATATCACAGAAAGCCCAGATATATGTAGCCCATATATATATATATATATATATATATATATATATATACATACATACACACACACACACACATACACACACACACACACATATATATATATATATAGAAGATCATCTATAGTCATATTTTGTACACATTAATACTCACAATTATGTCAAATGTATCAAGTTTAGGCCATTCAATTATTTCAAGCCCTGTGGAAAAACCCCTATTTATGTGATTTCTCCCTGGGTCTGAATCTACCATGCAATCCTATCTTCATTGGCTATACATGTGTCAGTCATCCCTAAGAATCGGCTGCAGTTGGCTCAGTCGCTACATTTCGTTTGCATCAATCGAATCACAAGAATCTAAACCTTCCAATAATGTGTCCTGTTAGTATGTTTCTCAGCTAATAGTGGTGTACATCAGACTCTAAGGTCATTTAACACTTAAACGTGGACTTTTAACAGGATAAAATGTTGGCTCTTGTTTCAGGTCTCCACACCACAGGTTAACCCACAGGCACCTCCAGCTGTGTCCTCAGGCACTGCCACCTTTGCTACCACTGTCACATCACTGAGATCAGTAAGTGAAGTTGTGATATAGCATTACAATGTTTTGTTACCTTAAGTTAACTGAGAAACGTTAGCTCACAAAAGAAAACCCATCCAGTTTTTCAGCTAATTCAGAAGGCATAGATTTTTTTTTTTTTTTTTAATTTGAGGCGAACATGTGACTTATTTACTCTATTACTTATTTCACTTACTGAAAAAATTGTCTTCATATAGTGAGTCAGAAAGATGTACTGTCCACAACCCAGGGGGAACATTCTGAGAGGCATTGAAGCGAGTTTGCTACCTGATGATGGGATGGAATTACAAGGACAGCAAAGGCCAAATGGAGCTACTGTTCACTTTGCAGATTTCATGTACAATTATATGTATTAGGGTTTTCACATATAACATTTACGTTACATTATATGTTAATCCATTTTGTTAAGGAATTTATCTTCTATCCTCTTGTGTCTAATTTCTAGTCCTATTGATGTTGAAGACGATGAAGCTATTGAAGAGGCCATCAGACGCAGTCTTTTAGAAGAGTCTGTGCAGTCCTTACAGGGTTCAAGGTATAATTGGCATAGCTCATGTATGTAATTTGTACTGTTGCAATGTAAATTTGTGATGTAAACCATACTTTGGTGTTTCATTTTTACATTTTTATAATCTGTGACAGATATACTTTGAAGATTTGGAGAGATAATTTGGTTTTGTACATATATTTGTAATGTCTATATTTCCTGTGTTTTGTATCTTTTTCACCCTTATAGAGAAAGAAGTTGGTAAACGTCTTCATGCCAAGACCCTCACTGAGGAAGAGCAGGCATTTATCCTGACACTGAATCCTGGACACATCCTATCCTAGCCAACGGGAAAGAGCAGAGTTCCTGCGATTGGATTTCTTCCTAGTCCAAAACTGACTTTTGTTCATGATGACACAAAACACATTCCAGTTGCTCACACATGCTCAAATGAGCTCCAGATCTTTGTTAACAGAAAGAATCTGGCAGATGATGATGAATTTGATTACCATTTTCTGGTGGCTCTCATGAATGGCGCCATTTTCAGTGCAGTGTAGCCAGTGTATTCTGATAGTATTTACAGTACAGCATTTGTTAAATGTATACCACTACTGATTGACATGTTAATGTTACATTCTTTTGTTCAGTGCCTTCATTAGTATGGGCTCAAAAGTTACAGTTAGACATTTACGATTTTCTGGTATATAAATTCCTGTAATCTGCGATATAATGTTTTTCCCTTGTTACCATCATTTTCAACAGGGTTTATTTACAACAACCAATTCTTGCAACTCCTGCTGGTTAAGTGGGCAAAATGAGTAAAGTGCCTGAGCTGTTGAGACTGAGTCCACTGTTCTTTCCTGAGTTGCAGCTTCAGGATAGTTTAGTAACAGATGTCTGTCTAGTGTGAAAAGCTGAAGTGGGGTTCTGTTTCCTTCAGAGGAGATTGAATGATTGTTAAATGCAGCTTTAAACTTACCTAATGCATGATTGATCCTGGGAATGTACACAAAATGAAGACAAAATAAATCTGATTCATTGTCAACATTCAAGGTCTCGCTTGCCTCTAGCTCATAGAAAAAACGACAGTTTCTGTTCAAGTCGCGATTGAATCGTTCAGTTCGCTGATTATGTACAGAACTTCCAGTCAACACAGAATTTTCACCTCTGCACGCTCTCATGTCCTGCCAAATATGAATATATGAATCGGCTGGCCAAGAACCTGATGGCTGTACTAAAGAGATCCCTGACAGTCTCAGCCCTGTTGTTGCCGGCACACTGGAGGAATGTCAGCATTCTGCTTTAACCATCCATTGCACTATGTACAACTAATTTCCATCTAATTAGTTTGTGCCATCAATGTGCCATATACAGTTAGGACAAGGCACAGTATATACTCGTCTTTGTATTGTTGTTGTACTCCTGGACGCCACACCAGCACCATCAACCCTTTTTACAGAGTCTCTGAGACAATGTCTCTGCACCACAATGTTTCTGGCACACAAATGTCCATTAAGCATAACTTCCCCTAAATGAGGATGTTCTGCTTTTATCTCTCTTATGGTTGCATCCAATTCCTCATCAGAAATGGTATAGAATTTTGTGCACCTGATGTTGTATTCCCGCATCAGCTTGTATAATGTGGGTCTGCTAATCTGCAGGACTGAAACCACTTAAGAAAGCGTTGTTCCTAACAGCACCAAACCTTCAATGTCCTCTTTGGATATTACGGTATGGCCATCCTACAAAACAGGAAAAAACAGACATCCTGAATTGAACTGAACTAATCAACCTATTCTCATTTCCAACTTACGTCCTATGTTGACTGTACTATCAAATCCCTTGCCGTCACTATACACAGGGCTGGGTAGTAAATAATTACATGTAATTGGGATTATATAATCAGATTACAAAAAATAAGTACCTATAATCAGCCCAGATTGCATTTGAAAAATGTGTAATTAGATTATAGTTACATTGTCAAGGATTACTTGTTACATTTTTGATTTCTCCATTATTGGATTATTATCTTAAAAAGTCATTTTGAAGCAATACAAAAGTAAAGCAATGAAGTTACATTACTTTAAAGGTCCCGTATTATGAAAAACCCACTTTTTCTGGGATTTGGGGTGTTATTTTGCGTCTTTGATGCTACCACATGCATACAAAGTGTGAAATAAGACTGTCCATTTTTGAGTGAGATACGGATTTCTGAAAGCACCCTTCCAAACGAGCCGATCGAATTTGGGGAGTACTGTTACGCAACAAGCCCGGACCTTTGCATGCTCCCACCCACCAGCCACCACCGCCCTCCCCATCTCCCCGGTGTCTCTCCACCTACCAGATACAGCGCCACCTTCTCACAGATCCACCACTTTGCTATCGAGAGCACAGTGTTAGGATTCATCACGTCGAGCAGCCACACCCAGTGTTCTGTTGTTGGCTGTAAATACTAGCACAAATGGCTCCATCGGCTCCCAGCCGCAGAGGACAGAAGAGCGGCGTGAATTGAATTTTTGAAGGCAACATCCCCACTACAGTTGGCAAAAACCTGTTGGTGTGTGCTAAACACTTTGAGGCTGACTGTCTCTCCAAGCTTGGTCAGTATAAGGCAGGATTAGCCGGGAGACTTTCTCTACAGGAGGGCTCACTTCCAGCTTTGCGTGGAATACGGGCAGAGGAGGGACATGTAAGTATACAAATAATCAGCTGTGTGTTTCTTTTGTAGATTAGCGCGAACTCTTGCGTGTTGTAGTGTGTGTGTTTTTGCCATTGAGAACAATGTAAGGCTAACCACTAGCTTCGACACTACGACTTAAGCCATCAAACGTTAGCTCACTGCTACCATAGCTTTTGGTACATAACATCAAGTTTCTGATCTTGCAAATGATTTAAAACATGTTCCAGGGAGATGCCAGCATTCACAAATATTAAGCTGTGTTCATTTTGCTGTTTTACATGAACTAAGCAAGAAGTGTTTTGCCACATAGCGCAAGCTAATGCTAACCGCTAGCTTCTAGTTAGCAATCAGCAATCAGTCTCCATATGCAAACCCAGCGAACCGGTCGGTCAAGCAATACATACACAGACACTCCGCAGGGTCTAAGCTTCAGGAATTTGAGAAAATAATGCATTTGGAAATGTTTTCTAAACTGGAGTATGTTAGAAAAGCCTAGGGCAAAACGAGTGTATGGTTGAGACTGCTACATCCCAGCACAATTTACACTCCAAGCGATTTTTCTCTGGAGTTTATTTATGAGTGATCCTTTTTTACACTGCATGCAGCGGTTGGCATAGCTATACATGTAAGATAAAGCTGACATCACTTCTCTCTTTTTATATAGGCCAGTGCATCATTACAGTTACCTGCTGTTGATCAAGTGTAGCAGTGAGCTGTTGCAGCCTTCAGTGCTTGAATTTACACTGTAACAGTGCTGTCATGTTTTACCCCTAAGTAAGCCCTGTTATCATAAAAATATACTTTTGTTACAGCTGTCCAGGGTGCTGTGTCCTGCAAGGACTACTGTTGTTATGCACTGCATTACAACAAGAATGCTGATAGAGGACAAACCACCACATCATCAGGGGATCCTCTTTTCAAACTGAGCTTTCCAAAGTTCATGAGGGGAGAGTGCAGAGTCAAACCAGTGAAGACTGAGGACACATTCATAAGAGTAAACTTTTTTTTTCACTCTTTTTTCTGTGTGTATTGCACAGGGTATATTGATGATTTGATGGACATGATCATGGAGAAGATCTTTTTCAACCCATCATAGTACACGGCTGAGATTCTGAAGATAAACATCCTGCTGGACATGTCTTCACAATATGAGCATCCAGACAAGGAGGAGGTCATCGCCAGCTATGAGTCAAGATTCAACTGGGGGGGGGGGGGGGTATGTTCCCGTCAGGAAACTCCCAAAGTACCTGAAGTACTACGCATGATGGGATGACTACACGAATCTTCTGCCCAAGGAAGCTCCAGCACTAGCTCACAAAACTCATATGGGCTAGACAAGTGTAACAACTGAGAAAATTGAACATTTTGTTAGTCAACAGATTCTATACTGTCAACATATGTATTCTCATTTTTCTAATATGGATTCAGTGAATCCTTCACTTGTACTGTATTTCCATGTACAAATATTCATGACTGCAGTCAATAAATATTTATTGTATATCTGTAAAATGTTTCATGTGAATAAATGTGTAATATACAGTATTTGCTAAGGAAAAACTTGGCTATATGTTCAAGAAAAACTAAGACTGACTTTATTTAGTTTATTATGGTGTATGAACAGTGAAGTAGGTTATTATAGATGAAACTCACTGCTCTGTCCCCCATAGCTGTAAAGGACCGTAGTTAGCCCTGTTAGTGTTGTGTGCACATTTAGGCAAACAGGTTCTAAACCTTGATGGTCGATCATGCATGGAGGCCTTTCATCTAGCTGCTGCAGCCGTCTTGTAATCTATTATGCATAACAGGTGAGTATCTGCAGTGGCATGTTATCTGCAATCATACACAGCGATCATACTGTAAGTGCAGGTAAAGATACTGTGACCTGTGGCTCCTCCTGGCAGCATATGTTCTCGGGCTCGTACTGCACTGTTGCACAATTTCCACACACCGATACAATCAAATAAAAAAATGACAATTCATGCATGTATAAAGCTAAAGAAATGAGAAACATTGCATACCAGCATTTTCTACCAATAACAGCACCCACGTTTTACATTTGAATGTGTGTGTTCTAGCTAGCTACTTTTTCTCAGCCTGAGGTGAATGATCAGTAGTGCTGGTCAGCAGTGTCATCTGCATGCCCTGCCCATTCATGTGTAAATGAGACAGGGCGCTGAAACTAACAGCGCAGTTAGACCGGTCAATGTCTCAGCAACCCAGTGATTGCTAGAAACCCCCTCCTCTTTATATAAACAACCAGGTGTGGTTTGCGTGATGTGGTGGACACGCTAAAGTGGACATATGCTATTGCCGTGGTTTTGCCACATGCCCATATAATTTCTTGGGGTATGAATTATGTTTCGTTTGGGTGCCAATGCATGGTAGAGGCTTTTAGCTGAGTTTCTCCACGTCATTCTGGTATGCTACAAGTTAGGATTGGTGCTTCCTAGCTGTAGTGTCCAAAAAAAAAAGGTTCTTAAAAGGTTTTAAATTACTCCTGGATTTTATGTTTCAACTTGTGTCCGTGAACTGAGTTGAATGGGAACGAGCAGTGTGCTTGACGCGCAGCCAACAAAATTAAAGATCCTCCTAGTCTTGTGTTGTTTCTTAACAACACAAGTTTGAAGTTTATTGTGAAAATGAGAAAAAATAAAATGAAATGGAATAGTGCTGTATCTTATGCTGCGGTCAACAACAATTTCGCTGCTGCCACACCTACTAGGAGACACAGAGTTATTCATTTGAAAACACAAACAACAAACAAAACCTCTAATGCGGCTCCTACACACCGGCCCCTAATTGTTCTGACCAGAATCAATTATTCAAATTTAAAAATAAAAAAGGGAGCCGTACCATTACCGTTGGCTTAAGACTTAATACGTACTATCAAATTATTAATAATAATGATGATAGAAATAGGAAATAATAAGTGGTATACCTTACGCCCATTTATAGATGCCTTTAATCATCTAGAGGAGGACCAGCTACTTCTCTGCTTCAGACTCTAGGAGCTGGCACAACTTGGTAATGGGCCTCTCTATAATAGAAGTTTTGGTCTGAAGTTTTACTGAGCGAATCAGACCTCCTGCATCTGGCTTCGTCTCCAGCACCCTGCCCAACGGCCATGACCCTCGAGGCGCAGTGGGATCAACGACCACTACGATGTCTCCAACACTAAAGTTTTTTCTCACTTTAGTCCATTTTTGTCTGTCTTGAAGTAGCTGAAGGTATTCTTGTGTCCATCTACGCCAGAAGAGGTCAGCCATGTATTGGACTTGTTTCCAACGTCGTCTGGCATATAGGTCTGTGCTGTGAAAGGTTCCAGGGGGTAGAGTGGGTTGTGTTTTTAGCAGGAGGAGGTGATTTGGGGTCAGTGGCTCTAGGTCATGTGGATCGGGGGATAAAGAGGAGAGGGGACGATTATTTAGGATAGCTTCAACCTCACAAAAGATGGTTAGCAGGCCTTCGTTGTCCAAGGTTTGCTGGTTGAGAGTGGAGCTCAGCACCTGACGGACAGATCTGATGAGCCTTTCCCAGGCTCCACCATAATGTGAGGCTGCTGGCGGATTGAAGCTCCACTGAATTCCATGAGGAAGCAAAGCACCTTGAATCTTCCCTTGATCTAATGAACTCAGGGCCTTCTTTAGCTCGGCTTGAGCACCCACCAGGTTTGTGCCGTTGTCAGACCTGATGTGCTTAACCTGACCTCTCCTGCAAACAAACCGTCTCAGAGCATGGATACACGAATCCATATCCAGTGAATAAGCCACCTCCAAGTGTATGGCTCTGCTGCTCATGCAAGTAAACAGGACTCCATACCGCTTAGCCATACTTCTTCCTCGTCTCACTTCAATTGGGCCAAAATAATCCAATCCAACGTTGGTGAAAGGAGGGAGGTCAGGTAGGAGTCTCTCCTGTGGCAAATTTGCCATTTTCTGTTCACCTGTCTTTCCTCTCATACGACGACACACAACACATTTTGAAACTATTTTTCTTGCTACTGAGTGCCCTTTCACAATCCAGTATTTCTTGCGGAGCTCAGACAGCATGTAGTTTCATTGCAGATTTGTGAAGACGACCTCCTACTCTTATGATGCCTTTGTCTAATACAGGGTCCAGTCTGCAGATTTGATCTGGTTGTGAGTTTGTTGGTTTTTCCACAGGCCACTCTTCGTCCGGCTTCCACAGGAAGTCTGGGGCATGTATCCATCTTCTGTGCTGCATGAATTTAACTGCACCCATTCCTCTCGAGGCATCATCAGCAGGGTTATCTTTGCTTCTGACATATCTCCACTGAGATAGATCTGTACAGTCGCAAATCAGTGCCACTCTGTTTGCAACATAGGTTTTAAACCTGGTGTGGTCATTCCTAATGTACTTCAGTACTGTTTGGCTATCAGTCCAGAATACTGAGGGGCTCAAGTCAAGATGTAATTCCTTTCTCAGCATTTTGTCCACCTTTACCAACAGTGCTGCAGCTGCCAACTCCAGTCGTGGTACTGTGATTTGCTTTAAAGGAAGGACTCTGGACTTTCCTAGGATGAAGGCAACGTGCACCACATCTTGAACGTTAACTTGTCTGATGTAGGTCACTGAGCCATAGCCACCTTCGCTGGCATCTGCGAAGTGATGCAGCTGTGCACATTTCCTTTCTCCATAAGCCTTTGGTTTCATACAACGTGGAACACTGAAGGTTTTGATCCTTTCCAGACCGTCCATCCATTCCATCCATTGATCCGAAATATCCTGGGGTAAAGGTTCATCCCACCCAAATCCTCTCTGGCAGAGCCACCGTAGCAACTGCTTGGCTGGGAGGATGAGAGGAGCGAGAAAGCCGAGTGGATCAAAGATTGAACTCACAACGGAGAGCATTCCTCTTCTTGTATGTGGCTTCTGGTTGTGATGGATGCTGAACTTAAAGTGATCTGAATTCACGTTTGAACTTCCTTTGCCCTCTGCTAAGGCGGAATGGAGGCTAGAACTGCTCGGCTGCTGCTAACCCACTGAGTGAGCTGGAACCCACCCATGCTGCATAATGCAGTGAGGTCTCTCACCAGTTGTATGGCCTCAGGTTCCTTGGGGACCGACTTTACACAGTCATCGACATAAAAGTTGTGTTGGACAGTGTCAGCAACTTGGGGAGGAAACCAGTCTCCGTGGTCATCAGCTGTTTTCCGTAATGCAAAGGTTGCGCAGCTTGGGGAGGACACAGCGCCGAAAATGTGAACCAGCATTCGGTATTCTTTAGGGGCCTCACTGGTGTCACCTTGTGGCCACCACAGAAAGCGCAGGTAGTCCACATGAGCTTTGTCCACCCTGACCTGATGAAACATGGATTTAATGTCAGCCATAAATCCAATGGGCTCTGTGCGAAATCTTACTATGACTCCCACCAGAGAGTTGGTTAGATCTGGGCCTTGCAGTAGCTCTGTGTTGAGAGAAACACCTTGGTAAGAAGCTGCACAGTCAAACACCACTCTGAGTTTTTTCTTCTTTGGGTGGTACACCCCATGGTGTGGGATGTACCAGACTTTTCCTGGAGACTGTGTCAATTCTTCCTGTGGAACTTCCTCTGCATAATTATTCTCCAAGATGTCATTGAGGAATGTGATGTATTCCTGCCTGTATAGTGGGTCCTTAGTCATTTTCCTTTTTAGGCTCTGCAGGCGCTGTTCAGCGATTTGAAGATTGTTTGGCATGCTGATGTTAGCTCTCCTAAAGGGTAACTTTAGTGTGTAATGTCCATCCTTTAAGACAGCTCCACTAACCACTTCCAAGAACTCCTTGTCCTTAATTGATAACTCAGCCGTCTCCTGAGATGTTACCTCGTTAAAGTCTTGGTTATACTGTGAAATCAGAAGCTCCTCCAACCTCGCAACTGATATCCTGTTCACAAACAATGTGCTGTTATCCCTTCCCTTTCTGAGTGGCCCATTTACAACCCACCCCAGAAGAGTACGCACTGCATAAGGGCCATCACCCTGGCTATTAATGACTTCCCAGGGCTCTAGCATCTTCAGGGCATTTGTGCCAATTAGTAATTCAACCTTAGCGTCAATGCTTGGAAGTGTGACTTTACCCAGATACGGCCACTGCGCTAAGTCTTCCTGCTTGGGAATGCTGTTTAGGGTGACTGGCATTTCATGTTGTGTGAAAACATCAGGAAGAGGTAAGAAGTTGTTGCTGTCCAGTGCTGAAACTTCAATTCCAGGTATAACATGAGATGGAACAGGCTTTCTCTGATTCATAGTGCAAAGGAGAATGTGTGTTTTTTTGCCTCTCAGGTTGAGTTGGGACATGACAGCCTCAGAACAGAAGGTGGCAGTGGATCCGGGATCCAAGAGAGCATAGACCTGCAGGACCTGGCTGCCTTTTGCTGCTTTAACTTGGACAGGCACAATGGATAATACGTTCCCTTGTTCTCCGGCCCCTATATGAGCACATAGTTCAGATGCACCGCCCACCACACCAGAGGGCTTTCCAGTCTCCTTAGTTGCTCCCTCTTTAACATTAATGTGCAGGACACTCGGATGGGCTTGCTTGCACACCCCACAGATGAGACGTTTTTGGCAGTGTCTGCTAATGTGTCCTGTGGCGAGACATCCAAAGCATACTCCTTTTGCCTTTAAAAGGTTGAGCTTGTTCCTGTGTGTTTCCTCCATGAAGGGTTTACACCACTCCAGTGTGTGTTTACCGCTGCAGAAGAAACAGAGAGGTTCAAGTGTTTTCTCTTTTGGGGCAACGGTCACTCCTGTGGCAAAACTGCTGCCAGCTGACTTTGAGATCTGTGACTTGACAGGAGGCTTAGCCTTTACAGGCACTTTTCCTTTAGTAGGTGACGGATCCTGTAGGTCACCAAAAACTGGATCGGCTGCTATGCGGGCTTGCTTTTCAATGAAACAGACTAGGTCCAAGATCCTAACTCTACGACTGCGCTCCTCTTGCAGTTCATAGGCTTTGCCACGCCATTTCTCTCGGAGCTTGTATGGCAATTTAAGCACAATGCTTCTCATGTTGAACACTGTGTCTAGTTCCTCCAAATATTCCATTTCCTCCATAGCATTGCAGCAGCTCCTCAGAAACATTGCATACTCCTGTAATGCTCTTGGGTCCTCAGCTTTAATTTGGGTCCAGGATAAAGCTTTTTCCAGATACGCACATGATATTTTATACGCATTTCCAAAGTTTTGCCTTCTGATAGCCTGCGTCTGGAGACATGTATTCACAGCTTTTGACTAATTTTTGGGCTTGACCTTTTGTGAACTGTATAAGGAACTGTAGCCTGTCTCTGTTGTTATCTGTTTTACTTTCAACCATACTTTCAAATGAGTGAATGAAGGACTTGTACTCCAGAATCTGTCCGTCAAACAGTGGCATGCTTCCTTGTGGTAATGTAGAGAGAAGTTGCTGTTTCACAAGAATTCTTGTCAAATCATTTTGCCTTTCCAGTATTTTGTTCATGTGGTTCTCCTGTGTTAGGTCGGACATAGGAGGGATTTGTTCTGGTACCAGGGCTGACTGTGTGTGTTGAACGGGGGGTGCCACAGGGTGCATGTGAATTGGTTGCGGCTGCTGCTGTTGGGCATTACAACTGATCTCTGAATGTGCAGCATGCTTTTGATTAACCTCACCATAATCATAAAGGGGCAGCTGATGACCAGCTCCTGTCCGTTCCACTGGAGTGCTCTTGTGCGGGGAGGCCTGCATCATTTGTGCATCAGCTGCTGAGGCTCCTGGTACAGTGTCAAGGATTGTCGTTTCAGCCTCCTTTAAGTAGTTGATTTTAGCTGTAGCTGCTGCTATTTCCGTTTGCAATTCCAGCGTTTCTCTGCGTTTTTTAAGCATTTGTTCCTGCTCCTCAAGTGCGTGCTTTTCTTTTAACTTAGCAGCTTTAGTCATTAGAGCTGCTCTCTCTGCCTCCGCATTGATGCGCAGATTTGAGCTTTTAGTAGAAGAGGAGGATGTGGAAGTTGACGTTGATGCGCTGGATTTGACTGACTTAGCCGATCTCATGCTGCACACATCCGTGTAATTCAAGCCAGGGACCGTGTTTTTGCTTTCCTCCTGCGGTTGATCCTCTACAGGGGCACATTCCTCCAGTGGAAGGCCGGCGCTGGCTGGAGTGCTTCCCTCAAGTGGAGGAAAGGATGTTAGAGAGCTAGGTTGTTCCCTGTCTGAAAGCCATCTCGTTACAGTGGCAAGAAAGGCTATTATCTGTACACATCGCGGCTGATACCATTTGTCATTGTCCTCTTTCCGTGCATCCTCATCCAGCAAACGACTGTAAGAAACATGCAAATCTTTAAAGTCCTCTAGTAGGTCGTTAAACTTGACCATGTTTCCTTTAACTTCATCCAGATACTCTTCATCAGTCATTAAATTGTTCACAATATTCATCCTCCGTGTTAAATGTGAAGCTTTTCCTGCCCGCGATGCGCGGAGACGTGCCGTGGCTTCACCTATTTCTTCAGCAGGATTAACTCCTGCCTCTTCCAAACTCGACATCGTGATCACAGACAAACTTTCCGATCTTAAAGTCAAAAAACAATTCACTTTAAGTCCCCTCTTTTCATTTAATACAACTCAGCTTCATTCAAAAGTTCATTCGGACATGGCTTATTTCACCGCTCTCCATTGTTCGGCCACGTTAATGAAAAAGTAATTAAATAAAAAGATCACAGTCATTTAAGGCAAAAACAAGCGGTGATTTCGTTCCAGGTAATTCTTTCCCAACGAATAATCCTTTAGGTATGCTTAGGTTCAGGTTACATACCTCCTCAGAATTGTTTCTTTGTTCCTTTGTTTGGCTCTTTGTTCCAGTTGCCGCGTCAACATTTCCTTTTGAGCCTTTATCTACATGATCCGCCAAAGTCCTCCAGTTTGAATCCACAACTTGTTGTTGACGAATTGTAGTGTCCCAAAAAAAAAAGGTTCTTAAAAGGTTTTAAATTACTCCTGGATTTTATGTTTCAACTTGTGTCCGTGAACTGAGTTGAATGGGAACGAGCAGTGTGCTTGACGCGCAGCCAACAAAATTAAAGATCCTCCTAGTCTTGTGTTGTTTCATAACAACAATGAAGTTTATTGTGAAAATGAGAAAAAATAAAATGAAATGGAATAGTGCTGTATCTTAGGCTGCGGTCAACAACAATTTCGCTGCTGCTGGGCCACCCCACCCCCCCCCTCCATATAGACTATGCCCCGCCTTAACCACCAGAGCAGGGAGGAGGCCACACCTACTAGGAGACACAGAGTTATTCATTTGAAAACACAAACAACAAACAAAACCTCTAATGCGGCTCCTACACTAGCGTTAGCATTGACCGTCTGAACTGCAGGCCTCTCACGCTGCCTCCTGTACAGACGGTGCTCATACTGAAGAATAGAAAAGACATTTTTTGACTAACCTTTCAGAAGAGTCTTGCTGAATTCTCTGAGGTTCTGTAGGAGCCTCCCCTCCCTCAGGATCCGATTCAGGTTCGAACATGTACGGTTGAACTACTGAAGAACTCGGTCTGTTTACTGCCGCCATGTCCACTACTTTCTACGTGAGTCTACGCTCTCCCCGTTACCACGGTAACATGGGTGCGGCAGCTCATTTGCATTTAAAGCGGAGGGAAAATGGAGGGAGGCGAGAATCTTTTCCTGAAAGCTATTTCCAGCAAACAGCTTCAGAAACATGTTTTATGGAACTCATAGACCTATGTAACTTATTGAAAAAGCTTCATAATATGTCACATTTAATACTGTGATGCTTAGATTAGGTTACTGACTACATTTTTTAACAGGCAATTAGTAATTGTATCGGAATACATTTTTAACCCTCCCAACCCTGACTATTCATAACATTACAGAGACATTAAGAGCCAACATGGGACAAGCTGGGAATGACAAGGGAGGTCTAATATGCAATTATAGTTTAGTCACACAACTAACCCACGACATGATGTATATAATGGAAGGGGATATATCAAGATGGACTACAGCAGAATAATAACTGTGGCTCTAAAGTATGCCTTCTGAATTAGTTTTCTTTTGTGAGCTAATGTTTCTCAGTTAATTTAAAGTAACAAAACATTGTAATGCTATATCACAACTTCACTTACTGATCTCAGTGATGTGACAGTGGTAGCAAAGGTGGCAGTGCCTGAGGACACAGCTGGAGGTACCTGTGGGTTAACCCGTGGTGTGGAGACCTGAAACAAGAGCCAACATTTTAACCTGTTAAAAATCCACGTTTAAGTGTTAAATGACCATAGAGCCTGATGTAAACCTCTATTAGCTGAGAAACATACTAACAGGACACGTCGTTGGAAAGCTTAGATTCTTGTGATTCAATTGATGCAAACGAAATGTAGCAACTGAGCTGACTGCAGCCGATTCTTAGGGATGACTGACACACGTATAGCCAATGAAGGTAGGATTGCATGGTAGATTCAGACCCAGGGAGAAATCACATAAATAGGGGTTTTTCCACAGGGCTTGAAATAATTGAATGGCCTAAACTTGATACATTTGACCTAATTGTGAGTATTAATGTGTACAAAATATGACTATAGATGATCTTCTATATATATATGTGTGTGTGTATGTTGTGTGTGTGTGTGTGTGTATATATGTATATATATGTATGTGTGTGTGTGTGTGTGTGTGTGTGTGTATATATATATGTGTGTGTGTGTGTGTGTGTGTGTGTGTGTGTGTGTGTGTATGTATATATGTGTGTGTGTGTGTGTGTGTGTGTGTATATATATATATATGGGCTACATATATCTGGGCTTATCATATATCTAATATATCTGTGATATATTAATCAAATGCGTTGAAATTGGACTGCATTTTCCAGCTAATTAGTCCGAGATATTAGTCACCTACAGGCATCTGTTTGCAGCTCAAAAGAGACCAACACATGCCTCTACTGGAAATGGTTTAAAGACAGCTTTCAATTCACTTTGGTTATGCCAAATGTAGCGAGAGATCGTACTAACGTTAGCTATCTGGGAAAGTTAGCCACATAGCGTAGTTTAGCTACCACAGCTGAAGCTTTGTGCAGCGCGGTCAGCTTTCTTACCGGTAATCACTAACTAAGCTATGGGTAACTTATTACCTTTCCGAATAATAGTCGCTGAAACTGCTTTCAGTGAATCACAAAACCTTAGCTGGCACCCGAGTCACACTGGCAAACGTTAGCTTGCTAGGTCGGTTAGCTAGCAGTAGCTTCCCCATGAACACAGTGAAAAGTTAAAGTTTTAACTAAGTAACTTACCGTTAACGGTGTGGACAGTACCGGTGGAAGTGCACCTTGGAGTGCAGCATGCACACCTGCCACAACCGCCCGCTCAGTCTCTCCTAATTGGAGAGAACCGGCCATGTTTTGGTCCTCTCCCTCACTTCACCTCCGCATCCACAGCACGGGCGGTCAGAGGTGTGGGCGGGTCTGTGTGCGCTGAGAGGCGTGGGCTATTTGCATATTTTCTAAATATTTAGCTTTACACTTGGCGACACATTTAGATTTAACATTTAGATTTAGATTTAGATTTAGCATTTACCTGCCATAGTTAGGATTGCCAAGTGCTGGGGCCTGTTGCATGTCCTGTTTAAGGGACTCAAAGGCACCCTCAGCTTCTGAAGTCCACTGCAATTTGGCTGAGCCATTTGTTTGGCCTGCAGCTCGAACTAAGCCTTGCATATGAGCTGTTTTGATAGCATAATCCCAGATCCAAGGTCGACTGAAACCGGCCATCCCCAAGAAGGAGAGCATTTGTCCCACCGACTGTGGTTTGGGAGCTTTTGTCACCGCCTCAATTTGTGAGGGTGCAATGGTTCATTTGTCACCACAAAGTTGCCTGCCCAAGTACTCGACTTGTGATTGGCAGAACTGTAATTTATCTTTGCTCACTTTGTGCCTCCCTTTTTCCAATGCCATCAGAATGGTGTCACAACTGAACTAGGACATGAACCCAAATGCACGACTCCAGAGACAAAGTACGAATAAACAATCTTTAATGACAAAGTACCAACAGAAAATCACTCTACAGAGGAAAACCACAAAAGGCACAAAATAAGAAATCACTCAATGAGAGGAAAAAACAAGAACAAAAAACTCTCAGACACATGAGGGAAGGGCAAGTTACCTGAAACAAGAGGAGAGAGGGATGTCAAAATAAAAGCCACGAGACAACATAGACACAAGACAAAAACTAAACATAACTTAACATAATTTTCTGGTCATGACAAACAGAGTCTTGAGTCTTTTATGCATTGTTCTTTAGAGGTACTGCAAATTAACAGATCATCCATGTACTGTAACACAGTGCTCATGAGTTCTAAGTGCTGTAAGTCATTAGCTAACACGCAATTGAATATTGACAGGCTCTCAACATAGCCCTGTGCGAGACGTGTACAAGTATATTGCTGTCCTTGAAAGGTGAAAGCAAAAAGATGCTGTGAGTCTGGATGTAGGGGCACACTAAAAAATGCTGAGCACAGATCAGTGACCGTGTACCAGCAGGCATCGTGTGGGATGTTAGAAAGGATGGTATGTGGGTCCGGAACCACAGGTATTTCTGCCTCTACAATGGCATTTATGAGGCGCAAATCATGCACCAACCGATAATCATTATAATTTGGCTTTTTTAGAGGAAAGATTGGCATATTGCACAGACTTTTTGTAGGTTTTAAAACTCCTGCTGCTACCAGGCCCTTGATAATGGGTTGTATTCCCGCTACCTGATGTTCTTTTAGTGGATATTGTTTTTTGTATGGCAGAACAATGCCCTTTTTAACTTTAATTTGGACTGGTTGTGCTGACCTAACTAGCCCTATGTCTGTTTTACTTTGTGACCACAATCTGGGTGGTACTTGACTGAGCAGCGCTTTGTGTTCTTCTGAAAGTGGCATTAGCGTTGCGGCTCTCTGGCTCAACAATACTTGGACTCCTGTTCCTTAATCATAAGTTCGTATGGAGATTTTTAAGTATTTTCCATTTGGGGAAGACTGTACTTGAGGATTCGAGTGGACTTCCATGCTGTCACCTGCAGAGCATCTTTCATCATTTGTCCCAGGTGATGTGATTCTTGTCCTTCAGCTATCAGGAGGGTGACATGCGGAGTAGAGTTTGGCACCTGAAACCAGTGGTGCAGTTCTGGTGGCAAAACAACTGCTGCTGCTGCTGCTCCTTGTGGGCCAATGTACAGATCTTGACATATCACAGAGAATATTTTACCGGTAATCACTTCTGTCCAGCACTCTTTATTAAGATTAAGATTAAGATTAAGATTGAGATTAAGATTCCTTTATTCATCACAATTTATACACACAACATGCAGAGTTGAGGATGGAAACTGCACACGCCATGCATTTGTGAAATTATTAGTTATTATTTTGACCCATCCATGGTCAAACCTTCCTCCGTGGCAGACCAGGAGCAGTGGGCTGCTAGTCAACCACCGCCCGGGGACCAGTTCCATTGTTGTCACCATTGGTCAGGTGGTGATCTTCTTGCATGTTTTTAGTGGGGGTAATCTTTCATCAAACATTAGAGTGCATTGAAGTGGCAACTGTGGTTCTTTCGCCGAGGACAGCTCTCTCTGTACCCAGACTTTCCATGTTTTCCACTGGTGTGCCAATTCTGACTCAGCTGGCCACTGGATCCAATACATTATAGTTTGCACATAAGTTTGGGGTTTCTCGTAGTCTAGCAGTTCTGGCAGCTCCAGAGCAGCCATCACGTGGGGGGTGGATTCTTTTATGAAGTCCAGTTTAAGGCTCTTGTGAGTGCAAGTAATGGTGGCTTTCAATGGGCATAGGATGTCATGTCCCATAAGATTGATGGGGGTATTTTGTGAATACAATAAGGGTGCTGTTATAGTTTTGTCACAAATCACCATGTGCACCGGTTGTATTAAGGGAGTCACTTGGGCTGTCCCACAGAAGCCTATGGTCTTGATGGATAGGCCTGAGAGAGGAAGGGAGGAGCCTTCATTGTCGATACAAGAGTATGTGGCTCCACCATGAAGTTGTGTTTCTGGTTTTGTATTATGACGTCAGCAGTTGGTTCATCTTGTGGCTGGGTGGATACAACCGGTGTCATATACTTCCTCTCTGGCTCCTCCAGGCCTCCTTATTGTGGCCACTCTTTTGCTGGTCCTAACCATGGATTGGTGGAACAGTCACTACGACGGTGACCCTTCTGGCCACATCCCCAGCACAGCAGTTGTCCACCTGGTGCAACATTTAGTTGGGGTTGTGACTGGGCATGCCTTGGCATTTGGGAGGAAAAGCCTCTTCCTCTCCCTCGATACATGCCTCCTCTTTGCCCTGGTTGACCTCTGAAGGACAGCCCTCTATTCAGTGGGGGCTGATTTACATAGACTTGAATGGGTGACGGAGGAGCTTGTTGTATTGGTTGTTGAGGGGCAGGCGGTGACATAGGCATGCATGGGCATCTGCTGTACTTGTGTTAGGGCTGTTGGCTGAGGTGCCATTGGCTGTTGCTGCATAGCAACCACTGCTGTAGGCGCTGGAGGTGGGTCTATAGTAACCACTGGAGCTTGCATTTTGCTCTTCTCTTTCTTTTGTTTGGTGCTTAGCTCATTCAGTTGCAGCTGGGTGAGTTTACTGGCCAGATGTTTGCTCACTTCTTCTTATTTCTGTTTCTCTTTTCTTGTATTCTCCACATGACATATGAGATGCTCAGAGAACAAAGGCCACTCCATCTTCATTAAACCTACCACATTATCCAAACGTCTCTGCACTTCTTGAGGCATGGCTTTCTTCACCATTACCTTAAACAGGCTCTTGGTGGTGTCATTAGTGTTCCGTTCACTTCCTGTTTCCTTTCTCCATCTGTTTTGGAAAGATCTCAGGAACTTGGCTGGACATTCTTCAGCTTTTCTCCTTCCAACTTTGAGGGATCCATCTTTTCTGGAAAGTGTTTTCCCACTGTGGCAATGCAACGAGGGTCATATTTACTTTAGTTTGTGATAAATGTCCGACAACGCCACCTAGGGGCATTTCACCCCCAGGAAAAATTCTAGTGCTGACCACAGGTCACACAGGTTCGACAGACACCAGAGACTGACGTGGTTCCACAGTAGAATGCACAAATGAAAGTTTATTAACAACAACTTTTTAAAAACAAGGCACAGGGCTGAGGGCTCACCAGGCTGAGATGACTAGCTGAGGGGGAAGGGGAAGGGTCCTGGCACTGCACACCACACGTGAAAAAAAAAAGAAACACACACCATTGACGGACACCCAAGTGCACTACTACAAGGAGTGAAGGGACCACCACCGCAGGGGGGGTCAGTCAGCCACTCGCCACACCGTCCCAACAGCACCTGCCCAATAAAACAGAAACAAATTAACAAGAACATATATTAAGGGAAAACTAAGTAACCAAATCCCAAAACCTACTAAAACAATAACTAATGATAACAGCGAAACTACAAACCATAAATACAATTCAAAAATAAGACCATATACAAACAGGCTTAAAAATAAGACCCAAAACCAGACAAAAGGAGAAAGAGAAATAATAATGACTATATCAATAACGATAATGGTAATAATAATAAAACAATTGCAAGCAAGCAATAATGAAAACGCAGCGGCAGAACAGCAGTAGTGCAGCGGCCGCTCCAGAGTTGAAGGCACTTCTACAGGGCAGGTGCAGCCTCCCAGGTAGCAGGCGAGGTAGCCGTGGAGAGACCCAGCGTAACACTGCAAGCAGAAACCAGAGTCAAAGTCCTGTGTGGCCCCACGTAAGAGACGCTGGACAGAAACACGTCAGCCTACCTCAGGAATCCAATGCAGTGCGTGAATTATTACACACAGCTCCGCGCTACAAGCGCACTCCCAGCCCCCAACCTCCGGCAAGAATACGGCCGACTTCGCTAAGAAAAACAGGAAAGGCACATCAGACACGCCACTACTATCACTCCAAGATGCCACAGTGGCCGTGGAACATACCTGACAAATGAACAGAGGAAGCTCAACAACCAGCGTCTTGAGGCAGCCACGTGGATCCACCTAGCCACGCCAAACAATGCTCCCATGTGCAATGCAGCTCCAGCCACAGATAGAAAAACGCACATCTGAGGCGCATGGCCCTTCCACAGATATAGCTGGACACAGCACTGCCCCATAATCAAGATGTAATTGCACCCAGCCTAGCGACATCTGATGGGTGGGGGGAGAAAAGGAACAAGCCCACACAGCCATTCCTGCTGATTTAATGTGCTTAGTGGAGACGGGCCATGCCGTCCTACCACACCACCTCAGCCCACACCGCTCCACGATGTCCATTGAAGCCAACACTGTGTGTCCTGTTACCGCAGCACGTAGTTGTGCTCCATGAAAAACTTCTTCAGTGGTTGATTTGCCGACCACATACATGAGCAGTGCTTTTATGTCTCCCAAGGCTAAGGTGACCCCTGCTGTGTTTTCTTCCAGGGCTGTAATCCATTTTTTTGCCCCTTCATGTATGTCTGGCAATCTTCCTGCCAACCCAATCATATCACAGAATGACCATGGCACATATTGTTGAATGTTGTTTTGGCCTTTTGTCACAAGCGGCATCTGGGGATAGGCTGCTCCGCCGTAGGGATCTTTCAGCTGTTTTTTATTTCTGAGCGTCATGCCACTAGCTCGATACATCCCCCTGTCTTCTGGGCCCCCCCGGTTCTGTGAAAGTCATCAGGTCATAGTCTGGTTCAGTGAGAGAATGTTTGTGAGTAATTGTCTATCGCACTCTCTTCAGTTCTTATAGTTCCTCTCAGTTCCAAATTCATTGTTTGTGAGGAGGTTGGTATTTCCATCATTGAGAAGCATCTGTTTTCTCTCCTGAGTTGCATCAACTCTTGGTTAATTTTCTGCAGCTCTTCCAGTTGCCCTTGTAGCCTTTTCTGTTGTTCATTAAGGGCACATACTTCTCCAGCTCTCACTTTATCTCATCTCTTCCCCAATTTCTTGATGTTTCGAAGGACACAGGACTTGGTCTCTGAGATTGAGATCGTGTTTTGTCCATTGAGAAAAAAGGGTTATTGCTGCCCCATGAGGAAGGGTCATTCTGCTGTCTTCTGCAGAAATCTCGGTGTTCTTCTGGACCACGTTCCTCTTCTAGCCCAAATGATAGCTTTTTCGGGCATGGCTGACACTTTTGTTGTTCTTTCATATTTCCTGTAGTGAGATTTCTTGCAAGTTTTGCATAGTCACCTCTGTCTCTCTCATCTTCTGTTTATGGGGTGGCCGTCACTCTGTGTCTTTTGCTGGAACATTCTCCCATACTGTCACATACTGATCGGATGGAAGGTGAGCTTTCACCTGCCTCACTGCCTTCTCTCTCTTCTTCAGCAGGCTGTGGGTTCCAGTTAATGGTGAATTTTCCCACTAATTCGCCTTCTGTCTTGATATCTGCTCCCCGTATTGGACACTGTTTAGCTGCTGTGTGAGTCACTTGAGGTGTGTATGGAGGAGGCAGTGTCTTCTCCATTGGAGCAGAGGGCTCCACCTGTTGCTCTGCTGTCTTCTTTTTTTTTCTGGTAAGGCAGGCATCTGCTTCACATCCAGCAGGTGTTGTTTGGCTGTCTCTCTGAACCAGCTCAGCACTTCTCTCTCTCTGGCTCTTTTTCCTTCTCTGCTGTTGCTTGTGTCTTTATAGCTATAGCTTTATAGTGTTTAATGTTGGCCTCCACTTCTCTACAGCAGGATGCTTCAAAAGTTCCCTTTTCTGGCCACTGCAGTCTTCCTGATGTTCGCTTGTGCCACTTTGTCATGTACTGCTTAATTTGTTTTGCATAATCAGGATGCTGTCTTATTACTAGCTCTACTGGGATTAACAGCCCCTCCCCTTTTGACATCTTTACTCCCATAAAGCCCTGTTTTACTCCTAACTCCTGTCTAATGAGCTCAGGCTTTCCCTCTTCTTTTGTCCTTATCAGTACTATTATTTTTCCAGCAGTTGTAGCTTGTTTAACTCTAGGTGTCTTAGTGGGATCGTATCTCAAGCTCTAGAATATAATTCTTCTATACTCAAGAGGCTAAACCTTCAGCATTAGGTACGCTTGCTCTGTTTTTTTTAGCCGCCCCTATTCACTACCAGCCAAATTAGTCCTCCAGCAAATACCAGTGTTGCAATCAACCAGCATGCAATGCATATATTGAATATAATCCTTTCACATTCACCCCATTCACTCATGTCCGCACCATGGTCATCGCACTGAAGCACTAGGACAGACACAGACATGTATGCAGACACAGAGCTCTAGACAGACACAGACATGAAACAGATAATGCTCTCAGCTGGCTCCTGCAATCATTGAGTGATTTGGTAAATTTAGAATGGTTTAGGTTCGGTAGAGGTGGATCATCAGAGAGTCATACCAAGCACCTGGGTGGACTGCTTTTGTCACTCAGACACACTTTTATAATTTGCAGAAATAAAAGTCTCTGTTTACCTTTAAATTTTGCGGGCCCCAGTGTCTGGTGGCAGATTGTAGCCACCTCTGGCGCTGGAGACCTCTTCGTCCTTGTCCTCTCCTGGGGCTGGCTCGCCACTGATATGTCATGGAATGTGCAGAAACCACAGAAGGTCAAAAACACTCAAATTCAGCTGTCCAATTGTTTCAGGAAAAATCTTCTTAAAAATGTCCAATAGAGATCGGCAGGAGTCAGAAGTCCGAGGAGCAAAGTACTTTATTGTCGAGAACAAAGGGGAACACACACAGAAACGCACAGCATGCAATCCTGATGAATTCCAACTTACAATGGTCTGCACTCTATCTTTTATAGAGTTCAGCTCAGGGTCTTCCACGCCCCCGGGGGCATCTTCTCTTTTCCTAAGGTTACTCTAATTTCACACCATTACATCATCTTTCGGCAGTTCTGTTCTGCCTTTGATTTCTCTATCCTTCCCAAATTTGCATTGATATATTAAAGGTGCATCCTAAGGATGCATTCTTTTTATTTTCTCTCTATTCTTCCCAATTTACACCATTAACTTCTGGCTTTTTTCAGACTGGTTTACAAACTTTATTATAGGCACAGAATACATATTACAAAGTATAAAGGCATACCACACACTACTATCGCCTTTAAGTGCACTTTTGAGATTATATTAAATCATGGTGAGGTTAAATATTAAATCAGAGTAATTATAAGAACGTTCAATCTATCAGTAGTTATAGCAAAACATTCAGATATGGGTTGTAAGAGAATACATGTTTAAAGACTTTGTTCAAACAGAAAGATTACATGAAGCCACACAAAGAGGCTGCAGTAAGGACACCTGCAAGGCCAGAGGGTCCTGATAAGGCTTTCTCTCTACTCTGTGATTTCATGATCTCTCCGCTTCTCTTTCACTTCTCTTGCAGTGTCATATTGAGAGCATCAGCAGCACTCCAGGCACATAAGGTGTTATCACAATATCACATCAAATAAATCATCTTCACTTATAATATCATGCTTAACAAATCAGCAATCTAACATTGATTACAGTGTTTCTATCAATTCTCTCAAATCATCACATATCTGCTGGAAAAATTATACTACACTAGAAGCGACAGCATGGACAGAGAAAACCTATAATCTTGGCCAAGGCATCACAGCAAAATGTACACAACTTACCTTAAATTATAACTATGATTTAGTGACTCCTGGAGCTCCTGAATGTCTACTGCTTAGCACTAAAAACGCGTTCAATATATTCTCACTGTATTGTAGATCGCACCTACTGTTTAGCACATGTGGAGGCCTGCAAAGGTATGGAAGGAAAGGAATAGAACACAAATCCATACAGTATAAGCGAAAGTATGTGTTTGCAGGTGTATGTTTCTTTACAGTAGGCAAAAAGATCTACATAATAAACGAAGATTCATTGGCACTAGACTAGGGTCTGTTTTGTCTATTAATCCTTTCATATCACCCTACAAAAATAAGACATGGCAGACCGTCCAGAAGCTCACTGGCAGTATGACCTACAGAGGCCAATGGGCTCTATGCGCCCTCCTCCACCTTATCCATCTGTTTGGCAAGCACCAATGATGACTTTAGGACCAGTCCGGGCAGTGTGCACCCATCACCTGACTGTCCCATCCATGCCGTCCACTATGGGGCTCTGAGGGAATTAGACAAGCCACCTGAGGTATCCTCCTGGAGGTTGGGGACCGGATCACACCTATGCTGGTAGCCCATATATGGAATCCTATGTATCGACATCGGCCTTGCCCCAAGCCCAGCTAGCAGGGTTGATGCCATCACAACCCCAAAGCAGCAACACCATAACAGATTCACAGCAAGATACCTCTAATGAGGGAGAGGCTACAAACATTCAAGCTGGTGCATCCACTCATGAGGCACCTGCCCCAGAGACTTTGCTCTCCCTTTGGTCGAGTTCAGGCTCCACCTGCTTGACAAAACACCTGAGCAGGCTGCTTTACTTACTGCCCAACACAGAAAATTCTTGTCACGTGAAAGGGTGAAAAGAGTTCTCCTTCAATATAAACAGTATGCTGCGGAGAAACTTCAATGGACGGAGGAGAAACGTCGCCTCCTGCAGAAAAAATATGCCATTCTGCGTTCAAAAGATGAACTCAAGGCAACCTTCAATCGAGAAGTGGCAGCGATCATCTACGAGAAGGACAAACTCATTCAGCAACTAGAAAAGACTATTAAAATTAAAGAGGGCATCATTTGGATGCTGGATGGACCATGGTCCAAACTGCCAGGATCACGGAAGTCCCCTGCATACTCTCCCACTACTTCGCCTCCAATAGACCCAGGATAAAACACTTTTAAATAAACACACTTGGTGAATGGTAAAAGGACTGCATTTATATAGCATTTTTCTATCAAAACAGACAGAGTTTTACAAAATTGCCTCTCAGTCACACATTCACATCAGTGGTGGTGGAAATGCCATGCAAGGCAATGGTTATTACATCCCCTTCCATTGGTCCGAGAAGAAAACTCAACTTTTCAAATTGCTCAAGGACTCACAGCAAAAGATCACTTTTTCTTCCCCATCATCTGGAGCACATCCGGGTTCATGACGTTGCTCCATGCTAATGCCGATGATGTCACAGCGCATCCCTCAACCAAAGAAGCCCAGCCTTCCACATCACCAGGTCGTATGAAACCCTATTCAAGCTCTTCCTGTTTCAGAACTGTGTCATTCTCCCCTTATTTTTCCCCCAAACAAACCACTCCCTCAACAGCGATTCATGGTGGTGTCATCAGCTATCACCCATCATTTCGTCTGGTTTCTTCTTTCCCCCCTTTCCCCAACCCTCATCTAGCCAATGTAATCACATGCATCCCTTTCCGCTCACAGCAGGTTCCAGTGCCTTCCCCACTTACCTTCCTGCTTAACAGCTTCACTTCAGGCACTGCATAACCTTCAGTGATCTCTTCATCCCTCGACCCTCAACCCTTCATCTAACTTTTCTCCCCCTGAATTCCTAATACATCCTCCATCATCATCAGCATTATGATGACCTTCAAAGGGCCAGTTGTAACTGTAAGACTGTATAAATGTAACTACTCCTTAACATATTGTTAACTGTCTCTGCATTTGATTATTTTTTGTTTTTTATTCAAGTGTACAAATATTGTACATGCATATACATAAATCTAAAAATATTTGTAAGAACATTGCGTTGTTTTATTATAACATAAATCCCTTTAATTTATCAGGTTAAGAAACCCACATTACTCCATCAATCAAAGATCAAATGTTTCAAGTGAAACAAAGACAAATATCATTGAATACAAGTTATTACAATCAAAACATTTTTGTCACAGTTAGGAGGGGCAGAGCTATGGTACAACAAATAATTGTGAGCTGCTAAGAACATGTGTGACAAATATGGCGCTTTACAAAAACAAATGGCTGCAGAGAGCCTTACAGAGGGCATACATCTATTATCTTATAACACTTTATCACACAGTGCAAAACAGTGCAGAGCAGTAAGTATGTAAACACAGTGCACAGTAGACATTATATATTGTATCTTCATTATATCATCCAGTTCCAGAACCTTTCCACACAGAGCCTGTTAGTGGATAATACAAGTTATCAGAGGTGTGGCAGTTACTTTTTTGTATTTCCTTCACAAATCCAACCAACCCTGTTTTTTCTCCACACATTGCAGGTGCAGCATTGGTAGTAAGCCCCACCAACCCAAGCTATTTTAGCTTTACTTTCGGACCTCTCAACCACATCGAAAATGTCCCCCCCATCGTTATTCCATGCAAAGCAGCTTCATCCAAGAGCAAGAGAAAAGAGAAATCCAAGAGAAAAGAAGGCACACAGTCACTCAAAACAGTTTGCTACAGGAATGTCTGATTGTCTGATGTCTGACAACTTGTCAGTATCTGATTCTGGAGGTTTCTCTGAGGCCTGGTAATTGTCCATTCAGATGGTTTTAACACTGTCATCTAGTGTAGAGCTGTAAAGTAAGAATTAGCATCTCCATGAGAACAGTTTAGGTGATAGGTAACCCCTTGAAGTTGAAATGTCTGTCATCTACAGCTCCCCTGAAGGAATGCGGGAGAATGTCACTTACAGGGCACGTTCTGCTACATACCCCCCACTCAATTCGATGATCGCTGTCCAGGGAACTTCGGATTGCTGAAAGGTTAAGCAGAACAGGTGACATACAGCAGCATTTCAACAGAGTTGGTGTCCATTTTAATGTGTTCTATGGGTCTACATGTAGTGTCTATACATGAGACTATATAAGGCTAAAAGGGAATAACTGTCATACACAAGTCCTCGGGTGCACATGCGCAAATTTGGTACAAAGTGCAATTCAGAACTGCTGTCATGATAGGCAATAGTGGAAGGTGTGTTGATTTTGCCATGCACATCCCCTTGCCAAATCTTTACATTTACCACGTCTCTTAGTTGGTAAATGTTTTTTGAGGCTATTATAGGTAGGTTGATGATGAAAGCCAATTCGCTGTCTTCTGACAGCTGACATAAATTGGTATGGCATTGCCTAGGGTGTAGGCTAAATCGTCCTGGAGATGTGTGATTATATCTCTAGTGGCGGTAGCCAGAACATGCTGTACCAGAGAGAGAGGGATCAGATATGGGGAATCAAACTGGGCAGTTAAACTGTCCACTGAGGATCCAATGTCACGCAGCATATCCAACATTAATGTGCTAACTAACTGTGTGTGAGCATAATCAACTTTAGACTTTAGAAAACTTCATTGTCATTCAGGAGAGTGTACACCGAATGAAATTTCAATTGCAACAGGCTCAGCGCAGGATTGAAAATGTTTAAAAAGTATATATATATGTACTATGTGTGTGTGTGTGTGTGTGTGTGTGTGTGTGTGTGTATATATATATATATATATAATTGTTGGTGGTGATTCAGATGGAGACATCTAATTTAGATTTCTTCTCTACTATTGGTTCCTCCAAATGTGTTAATTATTAAAACCAGTAATTAATGTCTCCTTGCAATGATTTGGTCTTTTCAAGTGATTTTTTGTGTTCTCATCCTGTGATCTTTTATTGCACTTGTGTGACCTAAGTGAATGTCCTTCACAGCTCAGAGTTGTAAAGATAGCATGACTGACGAAAGCCAGTTCTGATAACAAGATGCAGATGACACTTTTGTCTCCTCTCTTCTCTGTTTATGACTTCTGTTGCATTAGATCTACACCTCAAGACAACACAGACACACACAGGTTGTTTATTTACATGTCAAGGACAAGTCATGGACAAAGTATGATACGTCCACTTCTTGGAAAGTGGCCAATTACTTTCTGTAACGTATGTCTGTTTATTGTACAGAGTTTGGTCAAACCCAAGAAGATAAATATGGACTTTTGTCTGAAAACTGTGCTCATTCTGATGGAGCTTCTGCGAGAGCTCTGTCAGTCTGAGACCAGCGCTGCTATGCTTTACCTGTGACCTCAATAAATATTTCGGCTGTGAACTGAAGATTTCTCTGGACTGTTCTTGGCTTTCCAATAAAAGAACTGGGCTAACACCCTAACTGTGTAAATGTTAGGTATTTAACACCTAACTGAGACCTTGACATCCTCGTTTAATCCTGTGGGGGTTTTGTGTGGTTATATCTGGTTGTGGTGAACACACTTTAAAATAGGTTCTCTCTGACCTTTCTTTATCTGGATCTGGTACACCACCGGAGAGAGAGTTTATCCGTGATCACTTAAGGACTTAAGGACTTGAATAATGAATGATACGACAAATAATATGGATTATATGATGTAACACAAACAACTGGATGAAGACGCTATAGCACAATGATAAAAAGAATGAGTTTGGCAATAGTGAGAAGTAGTTTTGAGGAAAAATAAGGATGTGAATGTAGTGTTAATGTCTTGAACGAATGACTAAGCGAGTCTAATAAAAATTGAGATTATTATAGCCTACTAAACCAACTCTTTGTTCAAAGCAGCATGGAAAATGCCTACTTCTGTGTCACAGCACTCCAATGGTGGTCAGTCCTGAACTGAAACGGAGGGGCCCCAGGCTGATGTTCATGGCTCCGATCTGCACTGTGGTCTAATGGGGCGAACTAGATGAACCGCGGTTGAGAGCCGATATTGGACAGGGATACTTCAGGAGCTGGAAGGCCTCTGGTGTTCGCAACAGACGAGGAGCAGCTCTTTTGATGGTATTCGACCCAGACAGATGGGTTAAGGCTGGCTGCAGGACTTCGGTCCAAAGAGGTTGACAGCTGTATGGCAAAACTTCTTGGCGAATAATAAAGTTGAGAATACTTTCAATGGCCGATCGAAAATATCTACATAAATATTATTATGTGATTTTGCTTTAATGGTTGAAGAAAAGAAGAGTTCGGCTTTAACTCGATACGATAGGTGGCTCACGATAGGTGGGCAACTGCCGAGCAAAAATGAAAGTTACAAAACTAAAAGCAAGGCAAGGCAAGGCAAATTTATTTGCATAGCACAATTCATACACCAGGCAATTCAAAGTGGTTTACAGAGGCATAAAAATACATTAAAATCATACATTTCAAAGAAAGAACGAAAGAAGGAGAGTAAGAGATTAGAAGAGAATAGAAAAATAAAAATAAAATACAATTAAAGGAAAATTAAAAACAGAAGCCAGTAAAAGACAATAATTTAGCAGTTACAATGATTAAAGTCATTGAGCAAATATATTTACTTTAAGTAAAAGCTGTAACAAATAATAATGTTTTCAACCCTGATTTAAATTAGTTGGTGCAGCCCTCAGGTGTGCAGGGAGAATGTTCCAAGGGTGAGGAGCATAAAAGAGAAACTAAAATGCTGAAAAAGTGGCATTAGTAAAGAACAAGTAAAGACTGGTCTAGAACAAAGAAATGAGATGAAGGAGGGACAAAGAAGAAGACGTCCTAGAAGAAGTGTAACAAAGAAGAAAAGTTAGCGCTTCCCGTACACTGCGGCGTGTATACTATCCAGCGCTCCGGACCTTTGCACACCTAGAATGATTTACAGGGGAGTGCTGTGATTTCATCCTGTAGAGAGAAAACATTAACTAACAATTGCGTGCAATGGACTCATCTGCTTCTTACTGTGGTCAATCACAGAGTTTAAATGATCAAATTTTCAATCGCACATCAACATTGTTTACAATATGTACAGTCATGGACGAAAGTATTGGCACCCCTCTGGAAGTGTTGGTTTTCTAGCAAAAGTCACACTTGGAAGTTTTTTGATAAAATAACCAAACCAGGATCATTTCAATAACTTAAAACAACTAAAACTGCAATTGGTTTTCCCAAATTCAACACAAAATACCACCAAGATGCTGCTGGCAAATGAAAACTGCATGGTCAAAAGTATTGGCAGCCCTTCACAACATGTGTCTTTTGTACTGATAAAAGCACATTTCTCATTGTTAGAATCTTGTGGTAAGGTTATGGGTAGTCAGACTTCATCTCTGGTGGCATTCCTGACAAATATCAGTCCATTTCTAAAGGACAATAGGCTCCAGTTGACTAACATTACAGTTCAATTGATTTCTATTTTTTTATTTAGATTTCCAAAATATTTCAATAAATCAATCTTCTCCCTCGCCTTTCACTGATTTACAGTGCCAGATGACGCAAAATAGCCCTAGAGCATCACCTGGCCATAGCCATGCTTCACTTTAAGCATGGTGCACCTTTCAGGGTTTTCTTCATTCTTCATCCTGCAGACATAACCACTGGTCAGGAGGCCCCAAAAGTTCTAGTTGTGTTCCGTTGCTCTATACAATTAACTGCCAAACCTATTATCAATCATTTATATGGTTTTGGTTCAGTATTCTGTTGTGTTCATGCCTATGGAACAGCAGTATGCATGAAAAATGAAGCATACGCTGAAAAGTGCGCCCTGTCTAAACTGAAGCATTGGGGCACTGAAAACCAGCTGCATGTAAAGGGGAAGGTAGATTCATTCAAATATTTGGAAATCCTTGGGGGGCAGTTTGAAGCTTCTGTATCTTCCCTGGGAAACTCGCGATGTATCCGAAGTACTACACATGATGGGATTGGTGCCCCAGCACCAACTCACAAAACTCCTATAAGCTAAATGCCTGTAACAACTGAGAAAATTAAACATTATGTTAGTCAAAAGATTCTATAATGTCAACATCTGTATTCACATTTTTCTAACTTGGATTCAGTGAATCCTTCACTTGTCCTGTATTTCCATGTACTAAGATTCATGGCTGTGGTCAATAAATTTTTATTGTATATCTGTAAACTGTTTCATATGAATTAATGTGTAATATACAGTATTTGCTTAGGAAAAACTTGGCTACATGTTCAAGAAAAAATATGATCTGAATTTGTGGCATTGGCTGACTATATTTATTATGGTGTAGGTTATTATAGATAAAACTCACTGCTCTGTCCCCCGTAGTTGTAAATGACCGTAGTCAGTAAGTGTTGTATGCGCTCTGCAGTGAGAACACATTTAGGCAAACAGGGTCTAAACCTGGATGGTCGGTCATGTATGGAGTCCTTTCATCCAGCTGCTGCAACCGTCTTGTAACGTATTATGCATAACATAAGGTGAGTATCTGCAGTGGCATGTTATCTGCAATCATACACTGCGATCATAAGTGTGGGTAAAGATAATGTGACCTGTGGCACCTCCTGTGGCAGCATATGTTCTCAGGCTCTGACTGCATTGTTGCACAATTTCTACATGTGCACCTATACAAACAAATAAAAAGATTACGATTCATGCATGTATAAAGCTAAAGAAATAAGAAACCTTGCATACCAGCATTTTCAACCAATAATAGCACCCACGTTTTAGATTTGAATGTGTGTGCTCTAGGTAGCTACTTTTTCTCTGCCTGAGGTGAATGGCCAGTAATGTGGGTCAGCAGTGTCCTCTGTGCACTCTGCCCATTCACGTGGAAATGACAAGGAACGCTGAAACTAACTGTCCAGTTAGACCGGTCAATGTCTCAGCAACCCAGTGGTTGAATTTGATGATCGACACCTCTATCGACCAGTCTGAGTCAAGAGATTCGAGGGGTAGCACCCAAGTTCACCATAGAAATACCAATGACAATCCAGAAGGAAGTAACCCCAGAAACAGTATATCGTATGAAGAGCGATAGTCTCCTCTTCCCAGTCTAGAAACTCTCTCCTCTTAATGTAAACAAACAGGACCTTCGGACTCTCTGCTTTCATATGACACCAGACTTGTGCAGACGCACTGAAGTGGACATACTATTTTCATGTTTTCGTTACATGCCCATGTAATTTCTTAGGATATGAATTATGTTTTGTTTGGGTAGCAATGCTTGGTAGAGGCTTTTAGCTGAGTTTCTCCCCGTCATTCTGATATGCTCTAAAATAGGATTGGTGCTTCCTAGTGTGAGCATTGACCATCTCACACTGCCCCCTGTACAGGCGGCACTCGTATTGAAGAGAAAAAAATAGAAAGATGTTCTTTGACTAACCATTCAGAAGCATCTGCTGAATTCTCTTTGTGAGGTTCTGTAGGGGCCTCCCCTCCTTCAGGATCTGATTCAGGTTCAAACATGTATGGTTGAACCACTGAAGCACTGGATCTCTTCATTGCTGCCATGTCCACTCCTTTCACAGGGGTTGTGCTACATGAGTCTACGCTCTCCCCGTTAGCACAGTAACACTTTATGGGTGGGGCAGCAGCAGCTCATTTGTATTCAAAGCTACAGACACCAGAAAGCACATTCTGAAATGCCGATACAAAAACACTGCACTCTAATAGCAGCATGCCGTCATTTCGTGGGACACAAAATCAACATGCATTGTGGGAGATATAATTTATGGTCACTGTATGCTGTAAAGCAGCATAGATTTTTATTTTCAGGCAATCATATTCAATTCAATTCAATTCAATTCAGTTTTATTTGTATAGCGCCAAATCACAACAACAGCTGTCTCAGGACACTTTCCATATAGAGCTGGTACAGGCCGAGCTCTTTTAATCTACAGAGACCCAACAATTCCCTCATAAGCAAGCACTTGGCAACAGCGGCGAGGAAAAACTTCCTTTTAACAGGCAGAACCAGGCTCTGGGTGGGCGGCCATCTGCCTCGACCGGTTGGGTGAGAGAGGGAGAGCAAGAGAGAGAGAGTGAGACAGACAGAGAGAGACAGACAGAAATGCAGTCAGACAGAGAGAGAGACAGACAGAGAAAGAGAGACAGTCATGTTTTCACAGTAACAGTGACAGTGGATGTAATAACAGTAATAGCAGTTGCAGTGGATGTCAGGTAGGGCCATGGCAGGAGACGTAGCTGTAATCCACAATCCAGATTCAGCCACTATCCATGAGAACCTGTGAGACGACAAAGCGCAGAGACTCCTGGGAAGGAGCTAAGTTAGTAACACGCCGTGGTAGGTCATGAAAATGTGCAGATGGAGAGGGAGAGAAGGACAGAGGAGCTGGGTGTATCTTTGGAGGTCCCCCAACAGTCTAATGCTATAGCAGCATGACGAGGGGCTGGTCCAGGACAAGCCTGAGCCAGCCCTAACTATAGGCTTTATCAAAGGAAAGTTTTAAGCCTCCTGGACAAAGACTGGAAGATGGTTCCAGAGGAGAGGAGCTTGATAGCTAAATGCTCTAGCTCCTGTTCTGCTTTTGGAGACTTTAGGAACCATAAGTAGACCTGCATTCGGGGACCGCAGTGTTCGAGTGGGGTAATAAGGTACTATGAGCTCTTTAAGATAAGAAGGTGCCTGGCCATTTATGGCTTTGTAAGTAAGGAGGAGAATTTTAAATTCTATTCTAAACTTTACAGGGAGCCAGTGCAGAGTGGCTAATATTGGAGAAATATGATCTTCCTCTTCCTCCTTCCTCGTTTTTGTCACAACACATGCTGCAGCGTTCTGGAGCAACTGGAGAATATTCAGCAACAAATTTGGGCAGCCTGATAGTAAAGAATTGCAATAATCCAGCCTGGAAGTTACGAACACATGGACTAGTTTTTCTGCATCATTTTGAGACAAAATATGCCTGATTTTTGCAATATTACGTAGGTGATAAAAGGCAGTCATTGAAATTTGTTTTACATGGGAGTGAAAGGACCTGATCAAAGATAACTCCCAGATTCTTTACAGTGGTGCTGGAGGCCAGCGCAATGCCATCCATAACTGCTATGTAATCAGAAAGTGATCATGTCTAATACGGAAGAGTCAATTAAAGGTAATACTTTTTTAAGCAGCTTAGTCGGGATGGGGTCTAAAATACAGGTTGATGATTTTGATGATGAAATTACTGAAATTAGTTGGTGAAGGACGACAGGTGTAAAACAGTCTAAAACTGCGACAGGCTGAGTAACAGTTTCTACGGTTTCTGTGTTTGAAGACAAAACAGTACCTGACGACAGGAGCCGTTGAATTCAGTCTCACATACTAAGAATTTTATCATTAAATAAGCTCATGAAGTCATTGATGTTCAGAGCTAAAGGAATACATGGTTCATTATTCATTATGGCTCTCTGTCAGCCTGGCTACGGTGCTGAAGAGAAACCTGGGATTCTTATTTTCCTCTATTAGTGCAAAATAATAGGCTGCCCTGGCGCTGCGCAGGGCTTTCCTCTATATTTTAAGACTGTCTTGCCAGGCGAACCGAAATTCTTCCAAATTGGTAGAATGCCATTTCCTTTCTATTTTTTGTGAAGTTTGCTTTAATTTGCAGTTTTGAGGGGTATACCATGGAGCTAACCTCCTCAGCTTTATTATCTTCTTTTTTAGGGGAGCAACAGAGTCAAGTGTCATACGCAATGAACCTGTAGCACTATCAACCAGGTAGTCAATTTGGGGGGGGCTAAGGTTAGCGTAGGAATCCTCTGTTGTATTGAGACATGGCATTGAATTAAATGCTGATGGGATAATATCCTTAAATTTAGCTACAGTACTATCAGACAGGAGTCTGGTATAAGAATTTTTGCCTTCTGGCTGGTAGTCTGGTAATATGAATTCAAAAGTTATTAAATGATGGTCTGATAAAAGAGGATTCTGTGAGGAGACTATTAAGTCTTCGATTTCAATGCCATTTGTCAGAACAAGGACGAGGATGTGTACAATGAGTTTGACCGAAAATCCAAGAATATCCAAAGAGATGACTCCCACACACTGACTCTCAATCTCCCTTGGTTGCCTGTCTCCATACCGTCAGGTGACACTGGTCCATCATTGCACTCCATTCATCCATCCACAACCTGGATTTCTTGCTTCATCCTTTCATTCCTCACCCTTCTTCCTCTACCCCTTCATCCCTCAACCCTTGTTCTTCCATCTCCCACTCCTTATCCCTCCATCCCTCATCCCTTTGTCCCACTTTTCTCCCTTCGCATCTTAATACATCTTTCTTCATCATCTCTGCTCTCCTCTATCCATAATATGCATCCAACCATTATAAATCTATTCTCGATATGGTCCTTGTGGGTGAAATAACCTCTACTTCCTTTTAAAGCATAAAGTCCATGCATTGCTTGCTGTTTTTCAGTACACCACATTATAATGCCATGAGTATTTCTTAAATACACTGGTGTCATTTTCAACTGCATCTGAATGTTTTCATCATTTATGTACTTGTATAGTTTGGTAATGTTGTTGGCATGGGGGCTCAGATTGTGTTAAGGGATCTGAAATGGCTTTGGCAGGCCTTGGTTTCAGTGGAGACTTACACTGTCTTAACATACATACAAAAATATTTGATATGAGAGAAAAACAGGAGCAAACAATCAACATTCTCAATCCCAAAGTTGAGGTCTCCTTTGCAAAGCTGTTAATGATCATAGTGCAGCAGCAAATAGAAGCAGGCAGCAAAGTAGCCACTCCTCTCACCTGAAGAATGGATCCTGCAAATGCTTCCCTCTGTGTTTGATGTGACAGAACTAGATTAGTTCATCACATGAATATGGTAACATCCCTTAAAAGAAGTCCAAAAGGACAGCAAACATGAGCAGTCAACTTTGTCCCAAAGTACAAAGTAGAGTTGTTTATGCACATGATTTTCCTGTGCAATTACATCATTTGTCAGGTCATACTGATGCATGTATGTATATATGATCTCCAAATGATGGGGTTTAGAAAAGCAAGATAAACTTTTGATTTCTTTAAAGGCTCAGCATATGGGTCATAAATGAGTGCATATAAAGTGGTAACCCTCGGGGCTGAAAAATGAAGCCAACAAAACCACAGGTCCTTGAATGGCCATTTGAGGCTGAGCCACAACTGTACAGGGGGTGAATTTTTAGGGTAAACACTTGTTTATATTATTATAAGGCTTAAAGTAATGCATAATTATGGCCATGGCCCATTTGACTAACATCCAGCCACTATGCTTCAGCAATCAGGCTTAATTTGGCCCACCTCAGCTCCACCCATGCACCATCTCTTTACCCATTTTTGGATTAGCCAGGAGTTTCGTCAATCCTGCACCTTCAGGATTTGCACAGCAAAGCAACAGATAGAGGGTGTGACCTGAGTCAGCTGACCCTCCTATTGAAACTCAGAGAGTGAGAATGAGAAGTGCTCAGTGGCAACAACAAAGGCCTGCTAACAGCCTAAATCCAACTTTAAGCCAGAAATAACGAAAGAAAACCCTTACTGACCGATTGCCAACTGCTATATTCGACAGCCAAGCTTGTTCTGTTGAACAGAAACAACGTAATAAACTGCGCTACTTAACATACAGACCAATCTCAAAACTGTCTTTTTTATCTAAGGCTCTGGAGATTGATAACTTGATCAGTAACTTTTATAAATAATAATGGTGTTTTTAACAGTTTCCAGTCTGGTTTTACAGCACTTCATTGTTATTTTTAATGACCTAGTGCTAACTGCAGACAGACGCAGCTGCTTGATTTTAGTTGTCTTAGATTGAAGTGCTACTTTTGATACAGTCAATCACAGTATCCTCTTAGATAACTTAGATGAATTGGCAAGGTTATTTAAAATTATCATGATTTTTACCATTTTCATGCTGATGACCTTCAGGTATACATGCTGTTAAAACCCATAGATCCTACCAGCCAACCTGTCTCACTGATAAGATAAGATTTTGTTAATCCCCTGTTGGGGAAATTAGGGTGTTACAGGCAGCACCCCCTTTTTTCTTTTTGTTACATTAAAACCTGTGATTTGTAAACCTGTAATCCTTTTTTTAATCTGAATTTTATGTCATGGATCTGCACAAAATAGTCTACGTTGGTGAAGTGAAATGAGAAAATGAAAACTGCCATGTGCACACGTATTCACCCCCTTTGCTATGAAGCCCCTAAAAAGTTCTGGTGCAACCATTTAACTTCAGAAGTCATGTAATTAGTGAAATGAAGTCCACCTGTGTGCAATCTAAGTGTCACATGATCTGTCAGTATAAACACACCTTTTCTGTAAGGCCCCAGAGGATGCAACACCACTAAGCAAGAGGCATCACACCATGAAGACCAAGAAGCTCTTCAAACAAGTCAGGGACAAAGTTGTTGAGAAGTACAAGTCAGGGTTGGGTTATAAAAAAAATATCCAAATCTTTGATGATCCCCCGGAGCACCATCAAATCCATCATCTTCAAATGGAAAGAACATGGTACCACAATATAGCTGGGCTTTGTGGAAGAGTGGCCAGAAAAAAAGCCATTACTTGGTGTTAAAAATAAAGAGGCACCTTTTGACTTTGCAGCAGCAGGGACTTGGAAACTGGTCTGAGTTGAGGGAAAGATGGATGGTGCTAAATACAGGGATATTCTTGAGCCTGTTTCAGTCTGCCTGTGATTTGAGACTGGGATGGAGGTTCACCTTCCAGCAGGACAATGACCCGAAGCATACTGCTAAAGCAACACTCGAGTGGTTTAAGGGGAAACATTTAAATGTCTTGGAATGGCCTAGTCAAAGTCCAGACCTCAATCCAATTGAGAATCTGTGGTCAGACTTTAAGATTGCTGTTCACAAGCAAAAACCATTCAACATGGTGAAGCTGGAGCAGTTTTGCCTTGAGGAATGGACAAAAATCCCAGAGGCAAGATTTTGCAAGCTTATAGAGACTTATCCAAAGCGACTTACAGCTGTAATTGCCGTAAAAGGTGGCTTTAAAAAGTACTGACTTTAGGGGGGTGAATAGTTTTGCACACTGAAGTTTTCTGTCATTTTGTCCTATCTGTTGTTTGCTTCACAATAAAAAAGAATCACATCTTCAAAACAACAAAACATAAAAAATGCCAAGTGAATACTTTTGCAAACCACTGTTTGTGTGTGTGTGTGTGTGTGTGTGTGTGTGTGTGTGTGTGTGTGTGTGTATATATATATATATATATAATTGTTGGTGGTGATTCAGATGGAGACATCTAATTTAGATTTCTTCTCTACTATTGGTTCCTCCAAATGTGTTAATTATTAAAACCAGTAATTAATGTCTCCTTGCAATGATTTGGTCTTTTCAAGTGATTTTTTGTGTTCTCATCCTGTGATCTTTTATTGCACTTGTGTGACCTAAGTGAATGTCCTTCACAGCTCAGAGTTGTAAAGATAGCATGACTGACGAAAGCCAGTTCTGATAACAAGATGCAGATGACACTTTTGTCTCCTCTCTTCTCTGTTTATGACTTCTGTTGCATTAGATCTACACCTCAAGACAACACAGACACACACAGGTTGTTTATTTACATGTCAAGGACAAGTCATGGACAAAGTATGATACGTCCACTTCTTGGAAAGTGGCCAATTACTTTCTGTAACGTATGTCTGTTTATTGTACAGAGTTTGGTCAAACCCAAGAAGATAAATATGGACTTTTGTCTGAAAACTGTGCTCATTCTGATGGAGCTTCTGCGAGAGCTCTGTCAGTCTGAGACCAGCGCTGCTATGCTTTACCTGTGACCTCAATAAATATTTCGGCTGTGAACTGAAGATTTCTCTGGACTGTTCTTGGCTTTCCAATAAAAGAACTGGGCTAACACCCTAACTGTGTAAATGTTAGGTATTTAACACCTAACTGAGACCTTGACATCCTCGTTTAATCCTGTGGGGGTTTTGTGTGGTTATATCTGGTTGTGGTGAACACACTTTAAAATAGGTTCTCTCTGACCTTTCTTTATCTGGATCTGGTACACCACCGGAGAGAGAGTTTATCCGTGATCA
>JBBMOE010000053.1:3068405-3157184 GCA_037975065.1 Chaetodon trifasciatus
AACCCTCCCACCCCACCCCAGCCCCCACCCCAAATCCATGAGCAGTATTTGAACTGAGGTGGAGCAACGGAGGAGATGCTGTCTTGGTGATTTAGAGGCAGACTGAAGTTTTAGTTTTACAAATATTTCTGGACGGCAGGGCTGCTCTGGAGGCAGAGATAGTTCAACATCAGTAGGTAGAGTCACATTTTACTAGACAAACATTACCAGAAAAAAATGGCACATTATTTTAACTATAAAAACAATACTCTTTACCTTTTGGCTCTGTGCACTTTTTAAGGTTTAACTAAAGCAATGCTACTTCTTAAAATGTGAGAGCAGCTCAGCCTGAATGAAATGTTTATTTAACCAAAACTCGAATTAGAGACTTGGAAAGCAGCTACAGCAAGCCACTGGTTCTAAGAGACTCATGACAGTGTCTAGCAGCATTCATTCTTTTTTTTTTTTTTTAAGTATTCCTGCCATACCAGTCAATTCCTTTGTCCCATTAGATATATCAAATCCAAGGGACTGTCTGCAGGTGCTGCTCTGACTCTCCATCACCAAAACACTCCTGCTCAAATCCCCATTCCATTTTCATGTTGTTTTCCATACTTAATCACTGTTTTATTTTTTTAATTTTTTTTTATTTTAACGACCAGCAGCGCTGACCAAAAGTGCTTTTTTTTCAGAAAACAAAGTTGGAATGGTTTAGGTTCAACTACACAGAGAAATAAAATACAACTGTGGGTTGCTCTGCTTGGTTGTGCATCATTTTGATCTTATCACACAACGGCAAGCTGAAATTAGTAAAATGAATATTGTGAATGAACAAAAAATCTGACTTGTCCAAACCTTAACATCAGCAGTCCACAGTCACTCAAATGAACAGAGTGTCTCACAATACACTTGGTTTAAAAACAAAAAGCTTGTAAGAGGTATAAGACTAACTGATGAAGAGGTCTAAAATCATTTATAATAAAGTGACTAAACATAGGCAAGCAGGGATATGTCTCCACTGCAACAAGACAAACATGGGAGCTTGGACAGGAAGTCTAAAACATTCTAGATCTAACAGAAGAGAAATGAAACAAAAAAAGCCTCCTCTCCTAAAGGTCACTTTTCAGGTGAACACCTGAAGACTTCAATGGACCTACTGTACATTACACTTCTGGATGGTTTAGTAGGCAAGTTGAGTCTGCGGTAATTTTTGAGATTCCTAGTTTAATATTTGAGGGAAATTAAAAAAATATAGATTAAAATGTCTGTTTTGTGATTTCAAAGCAAGCCCACGCAGGTCATCAGTATTTCGTGTCTTATGACTCTTGTACATTTCTGTAGTGTTCATTTCATTTCCCAGGATGGGAGGTGACACTGGCAGGAAATGTGACGGGATTTGTTGCGGGGTCGGCAGGGAGCACTTGGTCCCCTCTCGGCAGTTGTAGAGGACAGTAGGCATGTGAGTGACATGTCATTCATGATAGCAGCCCACCAGAAAGAAGAAGGGGTGAGGGGTGGGGGCTAGCACCCTCTACCTAGCCCACCTGTCACCACCTTCTGTCAAAAACTTTTTCTCGAGCATCAGGTCATTATGTGACAGCCATTTCAGATGTTGATGTCTCTGACATCTGTTGGGGTACAGGACAGGTCCACATCCTCGTCCACATGTTTGGTTTCTGTTGCATTGCTGTGCTGCTGAGCCTGCCGCAGGCTGGACTCAAGCAGAGACTCTATCTGCTCCTGACATGCCCGCAAGCAGTCCTGCAAGGACACAGTCAACACTGGGTAAACACCGTCACACTGTTAAAAGTGCAATTAATGGCCAACCATTTCCATATTCAAATCCGAATTTGGAAGAAAGAATATTTGCATACCGGGTCACTGCGAATGACCTGTGACAGGAAGTTAGTGAGGTTCTGGGAGGACAAGGAAGCATCCTGCCTCTTCAGATAGAGACCTTGAACAGCTGCCACCACGCTGCCTGCTGCCACCATTGATGGGGGACTGGCGATGAAGTTGACATCTGTGGAAATGAAAAGCATGCATTACACCAGGGAACATATCTTCTTTCCTTAAATAGATGAATATAACCATTCATTACTATAACCTCTGAGTTCCTACTCTATGTTCCTTCGAGTAAGAGATGCCTTACATTTAACAAATATAAACTGACTACAGACCAGGCAGTATCCCTGCCTATGTCACAACACATACCCTCACAAAACACTTAACATCTGGTTCTCTGAATCTTGAACATTTATTAACTACTGAATGAGAACATGGCAGCCATGATCAGAACGACAAAAACAGAAACTGAGTTGAAGAATTTTCAGGGGTGCAAACTGGTGATGGCCATAAAGGGTGACATTGGCACCCAGGCCCCTTCCCAAGATGTATGCCAACATTTTTCTATATGCGCTGATCTGATCTGGTCTGTCAGCCTGTCAGTGATATTCAGACCTACTATATGAAGCAAAGCTGACAATAACAAATACTTAGTTGCATCCATTAGAATTTTAAAGATGCATTTGTGTTTACAACAGCAATGTCACCATATAAACTTTGTAATATTTCACTGATGACCAATATAAAATGTCACAATAAATAATATTTCTGGCAGCAAATACCAAGTGAAGTTGAGAAAGAACAAATCGGTCAGTATCAGTCTGTCCTCCTTTCCTCTGAATCCTCCTCCTTCTGCTGCTGATGCGACTGACTACCATCTGGTACCACTGATTAGGAAGGTTAGGAGGTGTTGCCATCTCAGCCAGTAGATTTTCAAGAATTTGCCAAATTTTAGGACACATGTCAAACTAAGCTTAACAGTTCGATTTACGACATAACAGACAATGTGTTATGCCTGTGATATGCAGGATAACCCATTTTGAGGTTGCCGAAAGGTGACAAGTTTGCACCCCTGAATTTTGAGTGAAATATTAATCATCCCTGTCTGGAAATGTGTCAGTAAGTTGTATTAGGTTGCAGGAAAAGAAAATAATGAGTCTAACTAAATACAGAAGAAACAGATATTAAATATATAAATATACACATAATATAAACATTACAGCAGCAGCACATAGAGGAAAATGAGAAATGAGAATATTAAGGATTTTAAAATATTGAAAATCTATAAATACGTATCAGTGTATGCTTACATGATAAATGTTCTTCATAATTCTTTTACCAGCTATAAATGTTCACTTAAACAAATATATTTACTGTACACATGAAGATACAAGACATAAACTTGTATAGTTAATTGTATGTTAATACATAAGATTTATACCCTACCTGTAGCGCAGAGAGCCACAAAGGTCTGGGCATGTTTCCTGAGGATCTGCTTGGTGGATGGGTAAATCTTCATCTTGGACAGGAAGTGCTCGATGAAGTCATGAGGTGTGACTGAAGCCAGGTCCCATTTCAGTTTGCTAAGAACCAGCAGCTCCATTTGCTGTGGACGGACCAGACCAGAGGCATTCACTCATATTGACCAACTTATTTGAGGTGATTTCATGTTAACTCCTCTTTTTACTTTTTTATCTGCTGTGACATTTACTTCCTGTAGCTTTAGCCCTCTAAACTTTCTCTTTCAGCTTTCTCTCTCTCACACACACACACACACACACACACACACACACACACACACACACATATATATATATATATAGAGAGAGAGAGAGAGAGAGTTTGTCATTGCCAACAGTCCAACAGTCTGCCACCTCTCTCTTATGGCCACAAGGTGTCAGTGTGAATAAGTGTTTTCTTGGCACTCACTAAGCTCATTCATGAAATCAGAGAGGCCTTCTAGTTACCATGGGAGAGTCACAGGCAGCCTTTCTGCTGCACCAAAGCTACATCTCTTCTTTCTTTTTATTTTAACCAAACAATCTGTGACATGTCAATGCAATCTCTGTTTTCCATGGTGACAACAACAAACCAGATCAACTGCAAACACTGTATTCTGGTCATGTGGTCTCCAGTACATGTTGCTCATGTACTGTACGTGTTATGCAACATCCATGTCTGCAGAACTCAATTACCAGCAGCTCTCCAGGCTGGACCGAGTTGTCCGTGTAGATACAGAGTTTCTCCGCTGTTAAGGGCACAGTCTCCTTCATCTTAGATGCTAGAAACATGCATGTGGCTCCCAGCAGCTGTAGTCTTGTTTTCCTGGTGGCCTCCACTGATAAAAATCTGTCCAAATAGTTCATAGCCAGTGGAAAAACTTCCTCCTCACATTTCTGTTCCTCGCAGACCTGGAAGGTGATAATAGCACTTAGAGGTTGATGCTCCATGCTGGAAGAAAATTCCCCCATTCATATGCATTATTAAGTCGTTGCCCCCACAGGCTCTGTGTCTTATTCCGCTCACAGCTGTTTGTACCCAACAGCTGCATGAACCACAATCATCTTAAAAGAAATGAAAAGTAATATTTTGTGCATCTCATTCATTTGAGATTAGAGTTTAAATATTCTGTATGACCCACTATTTAATGTAAACTCCATTTAATCTGTAACTGCTAACATGTGAAGTCAATTTTTTATCCAGTCTATTTAAGTAATAATGTTATTGTAATGAAAATACTCAGGAATTAGTTTGCGGTCAGTTCTGGCAGACACACAAAGGTGGCGTCGATGCAAGTTTCACTCTCTAATTTCAACTTCGTCATTTTTTCAAAAAATATTTATAAATATTTAAAAATTATCAGGGTGTTTATGATTGACATGTAAATGATCCTTGTCGAATGCCTGACCGGATGAGAGTAAAATGTGTCGAATTATGACGCGTATGAATTCACAAAAAATTCATTTCTCAGACTGGGCTTTCTCATGCGCTGCAGGCGACACGTCCCCTTGACTCTCACATGCAATTTCAGAAATTAATAAAAAATACTATTTTAAAAAGAATAAATTCCAAAAGTTTGCGTTAATGTCAAAAAACATCTAATCTATCAAATCCGACTACTAAAATGTGTTTAGTACTTTCTCACTTTCAAGAAATATCCTTTGTTTCTGAGCAAACTTCATAGACAACAGTTATACTTGTGAAACAAAACAAACCTTACCAATTGATCCCAGTCCAACAAGCTGTAGCAGTCAGCATATAACCATTTTATGACATAGATGCATTTCTGACTGATTTGACAGCGATACTGTCATTGTTGCTGACCTTAAAGATTTTTAATGATATTAAAATCCTTCTCATATACGACAACAAAGATGGCGCGCAATAGCCTACTGGCACGGGCCAGACTGCATACGTGTACATTGCTGTTATTTTGAAATATTTTGCACAAGTAATGACATTTCATAACCTTCTAAAATAATATAGGCTAATAAATAATCAATAACATGGTAATTGTGATAGAAACTGGGTGGGTCTGTAGCCAATATCTCCTCTTTTGCCGAAGGACCACCCAGCAGTCTTGAGGACATACTTTACAGAGCGTTTATGTAACATGCACGGTGAAATAACAGACATTAAGCTCTCAAAGACTCACAACTTTCAAATCAATACTGATTGCTCATGTTTTAGCCTATGTCGGTAAGATAGCGACAGACTATTACCAAGTTTGCAGCAAAACTCGGGGACGAAGAAAGCTTAAGTGAAGTAGCTAAACCAACCTCTAACATCCAGGTGGCAACCATTTTCCTCATTTTGGGTACAATTTCTTTCTGAACACACTTGAAGTAGTTTGGCGACGGTAAGTAGTTTTCCTCAGCCTTCAGCATGGTTTGTAGAACACGGTCGTTCAGCAGGTTGACGTCCTGGTAGGCTCTCCTGATGGAGTCCACTTCGCAGCAGAGCAGCTGGTCGTCCATAATACTTGTGGTAGTAATATTATTCTGACCGTCAATAGCCCACAATTTTGACCCTGCTAAAATTTTGCTATGTCAGATATAACAGGCTACAGTAGACAAAAGGATGTAGACCGGTAATTTTAAATCACTTTCTTCTTGCTGGGTTGCTGCTGCGGCGTGTTCCTGCCCCTCCGATGTGCACGAATCCTCTGAGGCACAGACAGCTTCCCCCTGCGAAACAAAACCCCTGCCTCGCGCTCACTAAACGCGCAACTGTACGGGCTCGCGCGCTGTGTGTGCGTGTGTTGGGGGGTGGGGGGTGGGGGCGATGACGTCAACTGTTGTTAAGAGGTGGGGGGATCAAAGAGACAAGGAGTTTGCTTTGGAGCACGCAAGAAGGGGTTCTATTACACGCACACACAGCGATACACAGCCACACACACACACACACACACACACACACACACACACACACACACACACATATATATATATATATATATATATATATATATAAAGGTGGGAGGAAGGAGACATCTGCCTTCCTATATCTACGGAGGACGTGGGAGGTCCGGGACTGAGGAGAGCTGAGGGGGGAGGAGGCAGGCAACTAGCGTCAGTAGGGGGCGATAACGGCTTAGCTACACCCCTTCTTCCTTATTCGTCTGTCTCTCCCCAACACTCAATGAACGCAGCAGCTCTCTCAACTGTGCTCAACATGAGGTGAGCACATGGGACAATAGTGTAGTCTGAAATCCACAGACACACCGGACTCTTATTTATCTCCCTCTATTCCTTGTCCAAATAGCATAGGGGTTAGGATAAAGTGGATTAAATCAGATTGTACTACATATAGCTCTGCCAACAAGCATGATTAACTTCTTACAGGCTACACATCAACCCATTTTTTACCTATAGAATATCTGTGATGCAATACGTTATTAATTAATTCAGTTAGACACTGAAAAATGGTTTATTGTTTACCACTGAAGCTCCCTATGCACAATGCAGTTGAATTAACAACGTAAAGCTCACCATGTGGCTCCCTCAGACTGAATCAACTGTGAGTCTGAGATCTAACTTGTGTTTGTTCGATAACTGGTGAGTCGACATATGTAAATAGAAACCCCACTGTGTGTTTGATTATTTTATCAATTATTATTGTCACAGAGAATATATACTACTCAAAAAACAACATTGCAGTGCAAATAGCTTTTAGAGTTTAGAGTTTAAAGACTGTCTGTAACACAGAGACAGTTACACACACACACAAACGGGAGGAGATGAAATCGCACCAATGGGAGAAATTGCTGTTACCAGGCAGTGTAACTTTTCATGCAGGGAAAAGTTCAGTGCACTGGAGAAGTTGACATACTTATTGAGAACCCTATTGGCATCCTTTTGGTAAAGTCTTTCAAATAACCAATAGGAACATTTTGTGTAGACAGCACTGCTTTATATGTACATCTCGGCTGCATATTTACACACAGCAAAAAATAAATAAAAAATCAGTAAGATTGAGGAGAGGAGAAATCAAACAATCCAGCTGGAGCCATCTATTCTATTTACAGCTTGATACAAATTATGTAAATCAGACTCTCAGGAGTCATACATGTCGTTAAGTCAAGGTAAAACCAGTGTTTAGTGTTAAGTTGTACACATTTTAATCTAGTTTCGATATGAATCAGAGTTTTTCCACATTCCTTGAATTCCTCTCCAGGCTATTGGGTGGACTACCGTAACACCTGAAGAGGGTTACACCTCTTACACTAGCCTGGAGTCAGAACATAGTACCACCACCTGTTGTTGTTCTTCTTCTTGTGAGGGCTCAAAAATACAATATGATTGTACAATGTAAAATATGTTTGCACCATGCACTTAAATAACTATCTAAATTGCAAACATGCTTATTTTGCGACCTTTAACTTTATGCTATTTATTTACCTTTCCTTTCACTGTATGTTTCGAACTCTTAACATTTGTCTTATGTTTCATTTAAATTTTCCCAATGCACACATTTTTTAACAGTGTCTTTGTTTTATGTGATTATGTGTGTTATGTGTCCTTTTACACATGTTGTATTACACAAGTCTTTTATTTATAATCTATGCATAGCCAGAATGGAAACGTTGTCTTAACTTTTCTCTCTTATTTAGCAACATTTTATTTTAATAATGTTTAATGTTAATTCAGTCGATATCATGTTGGACAACTAAATATATATCCTGTTGACACATAAAATTAGAAAAAATTAAACCAGCCGCAAATTTGTTCCACTTCCTTTCCTTCACACATGCCTTTCCTCAATGGCATGTTCTGTCCTCTCAGTCCCCATCATGCACAGACAGAGGCTTTCTGTGGGAAACAAAGGGAGCTAGAGCATGTGACTTTTGCAGTGAGGCTCTTCTAGCAGCTTTATGGTAACAGGAGAAGGAAGTGTTTAAAGGGATAGCAGAGAGCCAAAGTGAAACCAGCAGGGCACAAAGAATCAGACTACTATCACTACAACAGAGTGCACAGCTGGAAAATAGATCATATGTCAAGGGTGCTATGCTATATCAAGGCCATTACTTTTTGCCCTGGATGAAGAAATGTGAGCAAGTCCAATACATGGCCCCAGAAAAGAAAATAATAAAGCCATGCTAGCAGCAGTATAAGACTAAATGCTATTATCAGCATGATAATATGCTCATAATGACAATTTTAATCTGCTGATGTTGTGCCGATAATGTTTACCACAGTCACCATGTTAAGAAGAAGAAGAAGAAGAAGAAGAAGAAGAAGAAGAAGAAGAAGAAGAAGAAGAAGAAGAAACGCACTTTTTATTATCACGTCACACAGAGAGTTAGTTGTACACGACACGCCATGCTTCCCGTGAAATTATTTTCTCCACGTTTAACCCATCCTTGGTCCGTCCTTCCTCCACGGCAGACCAGGAGCGGTGGGCTGCCAGCCAACAGCGGCACCCGGGGACCCAACTCTCTCCATCACCATTGGTCAGGTGGTGATCTTCTTGCATGTAAAAACATGCAAAATAATAACAATGCAAAATAGTGGGGGTATATTTTATGGAGGATACCCCAGGTGAACTCAGGGAGAACATACAAACTCCACACAGAAAGGCCCCTTTCCTCGAGCAGCAGGCACCGAAGGCATGGTGGAGGACACACCCCCGGTGCCCACAGCAAGAATCGAACCCGAGACCTTCTAGCTGTGAGGCAATTAAATTAAATTAGCAGTGGTGACATGCTAACCTTTGCTGTGAATTTGTATGGGAAATATGTGTTTGGTCTCAAACTAATATTGTACAAATAGATGTTTTAAATCTATGAATCATCAGTGTTATTTCAATTTATTCTGTGGGGAACTTGGTTATTTGTTTCAGTCTGGACCAATGTGGTGGACAGACCGACTGACAGACCACCACACACCATTTGCCTTACCGGGAAACCTGTCACTGGTGTGGCTAAAAATTCTTCATTTCCTTACTGCGATTCTGATCTCATAGACATAGACATAGACATAGACAAACTTAATTGTCATTCAGTAAACAGCAGGTGTACACCGAATGAAATTTCTGTTGCAGCAGGCTCAGCACAGGTTTGAAAACAGTTAAAAAGTATATATATGTACAATTTATGTTATATGTTATGTTATGTTATGTTATATACAATTAATGTATATATATAAATGAAGAGTATGTAGTGAAAATATGTACAAGTATCTTTAAAAATGTTAAACAGCAGAATAATTATGGTATATACAGTATGTAAATAAAAAGTGTGTACAATAAACAGTAGGGATATACATTAAGTTAAAAAAAAAAGCACCAGAGATATGCGGTAAGTGAAAAACAAGTGAAAAAAGAAGCAGCACAAATATACAATTGAAGTAATTTTAAAGTGCATTTGAGAAGAATGAACTGAGGTGTCAACAGTGGTGCAAAAGATACTCATTTAGAGTTCAGCAGTCTGATGGCCTGAGGGAAAAAGCTGTTACAGAACCTGATGGTCCTGCTCCTAATCAAATAAAGGTGTTTACATGATATATAAGCTAATAGTTAATGGTTGATTTAAGAGTTAATACCTTACTTAGTAGGAATTTCAGTTTCTTACATGTTGGCCACCCCAAGTATGACAAGTTTCACTCTGACTGTATAGATATAGGCTTTAAGTAAGTGCACCAGTTTAGTCTGTGGACTAGTAAAACACTCTTCGCATCAATTCACTGCTCTTTTCTGTGGCTTGAATGAGAATAGCCCCGTGTGTGCAAAAGCAACATTAGTTGTTATCATCAAATTCATTCATTCTCTCAGTCTTGACCATTCATTAATTAAATTTTTCCAGTACTGCCTTTCATCCATTCAGTGGTTTTGCTGGTGTGTGTGTGTGTGTGTGTGTGTGTGTGTGTGTGTGTGTGTGTGTGTGTGTGTGTGTGTGTGTGTGTGTGTGTGTGTGTGTGTGCGCGTGCGCGCTCACTAATTCCTTCCTCAGTAACCCCCACTCATCAATTTTATTTTATTCTGTGCACTCTCTGCACTATGGTTGTTGAATATTTTTGCCATTGACTATGTATAAACCAAGTCTTTGAAATAATACACACACATACAGGTACATATATTTACTCATTCATGTAAATGTGTTGCTAGTTAACAAAGCTTTCCAACTGTAGGGTGCATGCCTGGCAAACCTGCATGTCTGTGAACAGCAATCATTTGCCTGGGACTGTTCCTTCTACTTTTGTGCACTTGCTTATCATCCTAATTCTGTTACTTTTTTAAACAAGTGTATGTATATACACAGAAAAGAATACTTTGCTAACTTTTAAGCAGTGGTGGACGATTTTGTGGAATGGTCTGGTAGAAATCACCTGCTGCTTAATGTGGCCAAGACCAAGGAGATGGTTAGAACAGGACGACCACACAACCACTGTGCATTTTGGGGGAGAATGTCATGGTGGTTGAGGATAACAAATACCTCGGAGTGCACCTCGACAACATACTGAACTGGAAAACTAACATCAGCGCTGTTTACAAGAAGGGGATGAGCAGACTCTATTTCCTGAGGAGGCTCAGATCATTCAACGTATGCAGCAGGATGTTGGAGATCTTATACTAGTCTGTTGTTGCCAGTGCACTCTTCTTGGCTGCAGTGTGCTGGGGGAACAGCATCGGAGCCGGCAACACCAACAGACTGAACAATCTGATCAGGAAGGCCCGCTCCATTATTGGCTGCAAACTGGACACTTTTGAGGAGGTGATGGAGAGGAGGACACTCGACAGACTGTTATCCATTATGGATAACCCTGAACATCCTCTTCACCACCTCGTGGACAGACAGCAGAGCTCCTTCTCCAATAGACTGCTTCAGCTCCACTGTCACAAGGACCACTTCAGGAAATCATTTCTGCCACGAGCCATCACACTTTACAATAGAAACTTAAACAGTTAATCCACCAACCTCACAACTCCAATACTTTACATTTTTATCTGCACTAATGCAATATTGCACAACATTTATTTATATTTACAGTATATTTACACTTACATTTACTTTTAGTTTTATCTTGTATTCACTGCTACTTTTTCTGTATATATTTTTTGTCACTTTTTTGTTTACTTTCTTAAATTCTTGTATATATTCTATGGTCGTCTGTATGTTTTTTGTTCAGTGCTACTGCAACAAAATAATTTCCCAGACTGGGATCAATAAAGAAGCAGTCTAAGTCTAAGTCTTACCTCTTAATATTTTTACTACAAGGAAATATTGTTCAATATTCCTTGCTATTCTGTTGTCCTGCCTTCATCTAACCCTGAGCTTTAATACCTAAAAGCAAAGCTGTGTGTGTCAGAGTTAGGGGTATTAAAGTGGTGACATTTGTCTTCACCCTAATTCTATGTCCAGCTTTGAAGTCCTGATCCCTCTTCATATTCTAAATATGACCTCCAACAGCACACACACACACACACACACACACACACACACACACACACACACACACACACACACTCTATCTGTATCAGGACTTCCTCCAGCCATCATCCCAACAGACTGAATGAAAAGAGAGTAGGCAGAGAAAGAGGGCTTCTTCCCCGTGAATGAAACTCCTTTCTCAGCTGAGGGCAGGTCCACAATGACCCTGTTACGATGGGTAGAAAGATTGTCCTGTGAAGTGATCCACGAACACAGATAGGCAGGGGGTCAATCTGTGTGTGTGTGTGTGTGACCAGGTATTTATCACGTTGTGGGGACAAAAATCTGTTTACACAGTCACATTGTGGGCCTTATGGGGACAAATCATTAAATTTTAGGGTGAAGACTGAGGATAGGGTTACGGGTTAGGTAAGTTAGGTAAGGTTAGGTTAAGTATAGGGTTAGGAATAGTGGTTATAGTTAGGTTTGGGGATGTGGGTGTGTGTGTGTGTGTGTGTGTGTGTGTATTCTGCATCATAACTGACCTAATGGCACCTCTGGTCTGGCTGGATGGGTGGGTGCTAAGGGGCCATGTAGGGCCAAGGGCCAGTCTGAGAGGAAAAAACACAGCACAATGGGTCAGTGGGAATTTGGGAGGGGGGTAGGGCGGTTTGGAATGCATGCATACCATATCGGACACACACAGCTTGAGTCTACAGGGCTCTGCTTTGATAAGTATCTGTGAATTAGGCTCGTGCTAACTACGAGCTAGGCTTTGACCAGCTATTATTTGACATGCCACATGCTGAGGAGTTACACACCTAGCAAAAAAACTGATCCAACCTGTAGCCAGTTCATGTTGCAATTTTATGCTGTTCCTGCTGTTATGAGTTTCCGCAAGGTGTTTTCTCTTTTAGCACAAATGAAGTTAGATGTTATATGTTTCCTAAATGTAAAAAAAAAAAAAAATGGATGGTTAGCATGAGGGGCCATAGCCATAATGGCTGAACTACCATTGTGCACATGAAAGGGTATTTCTGGTCATCCCAAGCCTACAAGGTTAACAGTGGGAAAGGGCCCCATCACAGCATTTAGCGAATTTGACTGTGAATATGGCAATTAGTTGATTTGCTCACCAAACAATTGGAAATCCATGCAAGGGGTTCTGTTGAATTAAACATGCAAACTAACATTGTCAACCAAAAATAAACCTTTTTTGACTCTGTTGATCTTTGAAGGAGAGTTTGAACAGTAGAATTTAGGAAGATATCTAAATTTTATACAGTTCACCGTGAACCTAAATGTTCAAAATAATTAAATAGATTAAGTACTGTAAACTTAAGTTTAAAAGTTATATTAACTTAAATATTTTGATTTTATTTTTGTCATTATGGCATTTTATTTTTTTTTTGAGTTCATTAAAATTGTATTTGTTGATTAACTACAACTCTTTGCAGATTAAGTAATCAACAATTGAACAGTATAATTTCAAATTACTTAACTGTTTTAACATTGCTTCTTGCATCTGACATCACTCGGTATCACGCCAATGCATGTGGTGAGAGCTAAGTGGGAGAGAGAGCGGGATTCAGAAAATGCACAACATTCAGTCATGGAAAAAATTATTTGACCACCCTTGTTTTCTTCAATTTCTTGTTCATTTTAATACCTGGTACAACTAAAGGTACATTTGTTTGGACAAATACAATGATAACAACAAAAATAGCTCATAAGAGTTTAATTTAAGAGCTGATATCAAGCTATTTTCCATGTTTTTCTTGATAATAACCAATATCACTTAAGTTCTTACATCAATAGCTATGGCATTGTACTGCCAAAACAGTGCTTTTAGACATTCCATATTTTCTTTTCTGTCTGTTAGTCACATAATACACACAGGAGTTAGTACTTTATTGCATAACCATTGTTTTTTATGACTGCAGCCAATGTGTCTTGGCATGCTCTCCACCAGCTTCTGACATTGCTCTGCTGTCACAGCAGCCCATTCCTGTTGCAAAAATTCAAACTAATTTGCTTTGGTTTTGGGCTTGTGCTTCTCCGTTTTGAGTTTGATGATGTTCCACAGGTTTTCAATTGGATTTAGATCTGGTGATTGAGCAGGCCAAGACATGGTTCGAATGTTCTGGTTCTCCATCCAGGCTTTAACTGACCTTGCCGTGTGGCAAGGGGCATTGTCTTGTTGTTGAGCATAGTTGTTGAGCATAGTTGTTGAGCAACTATCAAAAGGATCAAAAGATATATAGTCGCAGAGAGGCTAAGTAAGGGAAAAAAACTTTTACCTGCCGGATGCACTGGTTGACGAAGTCATGGCTGTAAAAAAAGTGTTACGTTTATAGTATATATTTATTGCAGATCAAACACAAACAATGGGATGATTTCATGATCTTAGACATTTCTGTGCATCTTGTGTGAGTATCAAAAGCGTAGCGGTCAGCAAAGTAGGACGTTCCCCTCTCACCCTCTCAGTTCATTCAAAAAACCCACCAGGTGAAGAACAGCTGATATTACTACTGCTGACGTACCACCCACACCACGTGACGCATATCCCGAATGTGACTAATGATAAATTCATAAAAACATACACCTATATAAATACCACAAAAACTACAAATGGCATTAGCTGGCACCTACATACCAGCCCCATAATTATTACAATTAACACAGTAATAATTACAAATACATAACACACATTAAAAAAAAAATGTGTTTTTTTTGGTCCATAGTCCATCATGTATAAAGTTTGTGATAGATCTTGATTTCAGTCTTTCTTGAACAAAGTCAAGTCATGTCTAGGACAGAAGTTACTAGCAATTGTCCTGAGTGAATCACCACTGACGTCAAGTCCGAGTCAAAAACAAGTCAAAACAGTCTTCAAGACTGTGCAGACTCCTGAAGAAGGCAGATCTTGGTCGCGGGTCTACAGAGAGTACTGGTCTGGGTCTTAATCTGGACCTGTCACACTAGTCCTTTTCTGTCTGGAAGTGTCTCAGTCATCCTTCCAATGATCCAAGAATTCCTAGGGGTAGAATTGTCCACTATTAGCACAATGTCCCCAGGAACAAAGTTCCTCTTGACCTTTGTCCACTTCTGGCATTCCTGCAGTTGTGGTAAATACTCCTTAATCCCCTTCCAAAACAAATCAGAAATGTATTGGACTTGTCTCCATCTGCGACGTGCATAACTATCCCTCTTGTGAAATAGACCAGGTGGTAAACTGGGTTGGGCTTTGAGAAGTAACAGATGGTTGGATGTCAGTGCTTCCAAGTCATTTAGGTCTGTGGATTCCTTGTTGAGAGGTCTGCTATTGAGAATGGACTCAACCTCACAGAGGACTGTCTGGAGTCCCTCCTCATCCAAACTTTGCGCTCTCAAAGTAGAATTAAAACCCCTCTGATGGAACGAATTAACCTCTCCCATGCTCCGCCATGATGTGATCCAGTAGGACGATTAAAGGTCCACTTAATTCCTTTCAGTGAGAGTGTGTCATTGATCTGTTCCAGGTTCCATCCTGGCTCGTTTTAACTCACACTCTGCACTAATAAATGTAGTGCCATTGTCTGATCGGAGCTTCTTGTCCTCTTCTTGCGATGAAGCGTCACAAGACATTAATGAAGGAACTTGTGTCTAAAGAAGATGCAACTTCACTGTGCACTGCTCTTATCACCAAACAGGTGAAGATGACTCCATATCTTTTGAGAAGACTCCTTCCACGCTTGATGTCAAAAGGCCCAAAATAATCTACCCCGACGTAACTGAAAGCAGGGGCATCAGGTGAAACTCTATCAGCAGGCAAGTCTGCCATCTGCTGTTGACCGATGGCTCCATGTAGCCTGCGACAAACAACACATTTGGACAAGATTCTTCTTATGGCAACACTGGCAGAAGGAATCCAATAGTGTTGACGTAGCTTTGACAACACATGGTTCCTACCACCATGGCCATCTGCTTGATGAATGTGGTGTATGATGAGGTCTGAGATATGAAGATCTTTAGCTATTATAACTGGGTGTTTAGTCTCTTCAGGCATGGCCACCTTACTAAGCTGACCTCCAACTCTCAAAACACCATCATCCAGTATTGGGTCAAGCTTGTATATGTGACTGTTTCCTTTCACACTCTCTCCTCTTTGGAGGCAAGAAAATTCTTCTGAGTACCTTTGCATTTGACAGAACTTGACTATTTCTAGTTCACTGTTTTTGATCTCTTCCAATGAGAGATAACCACGACACATCTTGATGTCCTTGTGTTGCCTTTCACTTGACGCAGACTGAGGAGACTGGGCATTAACTTCCTTCCTCTTCCTAAAAAGAAAAGCCTTAAGCCTTAGTATCCAGGCCATCACCCTCAAGACGTGTCCATGATAAGCTGCGGTTGATCAAACATGTAACAACATTGTCTTTCTCTTGCTCCACAGAAACAATGGCAGAGACTTTGACTTCTGGATCTCCAGCTGTGAGCCTTCCGAAATCATCTGAATCCACAGGCCAAGCTTCCTTTGGTTGCATGAGGAATGGGGGACCACATATCCAGATTTCATCCTTCAGAAAAGATTTCACTCTCACACCTCTGGAGGCAAGGTCTGCAGGATTGTGCATAGTAGACACGTACCTCCATTGAGATGAATTAGACATCCTAAGAATTTGTGAGACTCTGTTAGCTACAAAGACTCGAAATCTTGAAGTTTCATTTTTGATGTATTTCAGAACGGAGGTATTATCTGACTAGAAAACAGAGTCTTGTAGCTCCATCCTCAGCTCCCTTCTCCACAGCTTTTCCATTCGAGCCGCCACAACAGCTGCTGTCAGCTCCATACGTGGGATTGTCACAGGCTTTAAAGGTACCACCCTGAACTTTCCCATTATGAAGGCTCTATGTGCAAGACCTTGGTGATTGTGTAACAGCAGGTAAGTGACAGTCCCATATCCCTCTTCGCTTGCACCCGCAAAGTGATGTAATTGGGCAGAGGTTATTTTTTCAAAATTGGGAGGTTTTAAACATCTGCTGGTCCTGAGGCCATCCAGTGTTTGTAGCTCTCTAACCCAGCCTCTCCATTCCTGGACTGCAGATGCAGAGGATCATAAAATGAACTAAAAGTTGAGAGGATTCCTCTACGGGTCAATGGCCTATCTGGAAAGGTTATACTGAACCCAAAGGAGTTCTTTAGCTAGCATGTGTTTGAAATCATCATGCACAGTTTTTATGTTGATGACCTCCTTGTCTCTGTGGCCTCAGAACAGGAAGCTATTTGCTTGTATGAGGACCTAAAGAAGATATGTGCTAAGGGAGGCTTCAATTTAACCAAGTGGATAAGTAATAGCTGCAGTGTGCTGGCAGCAATACCAGAGGAGGAAAGAGCAATGGAAGTTAAGGATCTGGATTTGGAATGATGGCTCCTTAACAAACCTCCTCTTCAAGTTAAGAACACGTTGCTCAGCAATTATGCGGTTGTTAGGCATGCTGAAGTTTAAGAGGCAGAGCAATGCTGTAATGTCCATCAACCAGTTTTGCAGATCTATCAGCCATTTCCAGAAACTTGCAGTCCTCCCTTGACATACCCACCAATTAATCTTGGTTGTTCTCCGGGAAGTCTGTCTCAAACTTCTTATTCCAGAGCTCATCAAGTGTGACAGCCGAAATAAACTGTTGACTGACACCCAGGACTATGATCGCATTGAACCAAGTGGTCCATTTACTGTCCAACCCAACACTGTCTTGACAGCATATGGCCCTCCATCCATGCTCCTAATAACTTCCAGAGGCTCCAAAGCGCTAGGAACATTTGTGCCTATCAGAATCTCCACATTTGCATCAATTTCTGGCAAGCAAACATGTTTCAAGTGAGGCCATTTTCCCAAGTCTTGCTGCCGTGGGATATTACTTATGTCAACAGGCATCTTTTGTTGTACAAAGAGATTTGGTATTTCACAATAGACATCACTATCCAATCCAGCAACTTCCAAATGAGATGTAACACAGCTGTCAACAACTTTCTCTTGTCCCATGGTGCGCAAAAGAATTCTTGTTTTCCTCCTAGGGAGACCCAGCTTGTCCATCAGACCCACTGTGCAAAGATGCAGTACTCCATGGATCCAAAAAGGCGTATGTTTCCAACGCCATTTGCCCCTTACTTGATTTGACTCTGACTGGTACGATGGCAAGTTTACAATCTTAATCACCGGCCCCAGTGAGACCACTAGTTCGCAATTCAACCATACCATTGTCTGCTGGATTTTCTGAAATGCTCCTGTCCTTCTCCATTTCCACCTCATTTTCCTTTTGATATATGTGCAACATGCTGGGGTGTCGTGAGCCACATATTTTACAAGAAAGACGCTTCCTGCACTCTTTGCTGATGTGCCCAATGCACTAACAGCCAAAGCAAACTCCATTAGTTTTCAGGAAATTCATCTTTTCACTGTGGGCTTTCCTCTCCAATAGAGTACACGACTCCATCCTGTGTCCATAGTTTTCACAGTACAGGCAAGACTTCTTAGAATCATCCCCTCTGTTGTCTGGTTGAGTCCTTCTTTTAAATGTTGTAACATTTGTAGCGCAACTGCTCCCCCTAACCTTTGCACGAGGCATGGGTTTTGTTAGGCCACTTTCCTTAATTGTCACCAGTATTGGAGCGTCTTGTATGTCTCTAACTACAGGGTCCATTGCAATTTTTACTTGCTGTTCAATGAAGTTTACAATATCAAGAAACATAGCTCTACGCCCACACCTTTCTTGTATGTCACAAGCTGCTGCACGCCATTTGTCCCTTAGCTTATATGGTAACTTTTTGATCACATTAAGCATGTTTGCTGATGTATTCAGATCACATAGATTATATACATCCTTCATGGCATTACAACATCCACGTAAAAACAAACTGTATGCTTGTAAAGTCTTTGCATCTTCTGATTTAATTGATGGCCATGAAAATATTTTATCCATGTAAGTAGATGTGATTACATGATCATTTCCAAAATGTTCATGGAGCAAAATCTTTGCTGTAGCATATCCATTTCCATCAGTCATGTGTTGACAGCTTCTAACTAGCTGTTGAGGCTGCCCTCTGGTGTAATGCTCCAGGTAATGAAGGCAGTCCATCTGATTGTTGGCCTTTTGTTCTATTGTTTGTACAAATGACTGTATGAAGGCATGATATTGCAGTGGGTTGCTGTCAAATATCTGAATGTCTCTTTTTGGCAGTGATGCTAGACATTGTTGATGCACCAGCATTGATGTTATTTCATTTTGTTTTTCCATCACAGACATCATGTAATTTTCACTGCTGATGCTCCTAAAAGACATTTTCATTTTTGAGATGAGACACTGGTGGTGCTGCATCATTTGGAGTTGTGGTCTGTGGCACCGAGGACCTCTGCTGGAGATATTTAACTCCAACATGTTGCATTGACCTTGCACCACCAAAGTTTGGATTATAAGTCTCTGCTTCCAGTGGTCCTCCTCCATCCTTTCCAACTTTATATGGTAAAAAATGCTCTGCATGAATATGAAGTCCCTTTTCAAAATAGGACGCCATGTCATCCAGTTTCTTAAAAGCAGCACTCATCACATTTGATCCAGACTTTCTCAAAACATTTTCTTTTGCCACAGATGCAGCTATCTCTGCTTCATGTTGGAGCTGTTCCTTTCATTTTCTTTTGTTCTCTTCCTGCCCTTCAAGAGCGTGTTTTTCCTTGAGCAACCTTTGGCGAGCCTGCAAAAGCCACATCAGCCTCAGCCCTGAGATGTGCAGATGAAATGGATGACACATTAGACTTTCTACTACACAATAGTGTAGTACAAATATAATATTCACATATTGTACAATGGTGCATTTGACTATATCTGCATACAGTGGGCCTTAAACAGTCTTGGATTTGCATAAATTGGGTAACATTAAGGCTGGAAAGCTGAGTCCAGTTTAATACATCTGTGATGATATTGGCCTCTACAGTAGCCATTTCAATTTAGCCAGACCATTTTTTAAGCTTGATGTCACTTCATAAAGTGACATAGTATTGTGACCTCTAGGATAATCACAGCTTCATGAATCTTTACAGCCATGGGCTTGAGACAGAGGGCATTCAGAGTATGGATAACTTGCAGAGGTATATTGACAATAAGCGGGGGTTTATGAAACCTAAAGAAATGGTGCTTTCATCCACTCTGTAATGGTAATTGTGAATATGAGCTTAAGCCACCTGACCATATATAAAATTGACTTGACTTTCCCTCACCAAGTCTAGGTTGAGACTTAAACAAAAGCCTGTCAATTTCTGGAAAAACCCAGCACTGCTAGTGATTTTACTATTCAAACATATATATCCATATCCATATATCCATACTACAGTCAGGAAAATTTCAGTCTTCATTTGGGATGTTTCTGTGTGTTGGAGTCAGTGGTGGTATAAATTTTGCAAAATAGAACAGATCTACTTGTGAATAACAATTTTCATTTCTAAGTTGGGATTATGACTACTGGTATATAGAACATCTTCGGTCCTATGAGCTGTCAGCCACACAGACAAGTCTGTCAATCTGCCAATATACAGTCCCGCTCTCAGCATACAAGATAGATGGCTTGCTACTGTTGACTCCCAAGCAGTTCATACAAGTCAAACAGAACTGAGATTATTCAATAGTGAGTAGTTCTTTATTAATCTATTATTTATTTTTATTACTCCATGTAATTGAACAGTTCATGATCTGTAGTTTGTTATAACATTTTAACAACTTAAAGTCTCCTTTCATTAGCACAATGGCAGCTGCATCCTCACCACAACCTATGATCCTTCGTGTTGTTGAGCCCAACCGGGTTAGAAAGTTAAAACTTAGTTCACGACCAGCCTCTGTTGATGCATTGATGAAAATATTGAAATAGCAGTTACAACTAGACCTTGAGTTCAGTTTGCAATATGAAGGTCCAGACTTTGAAGGAAAACTTACTTCACTTGTTGACACTGAATTGCTACCACAAAAAGCTGTTGTGCATATCTCACTAGCTTTCTACCTAACTTTCCCTAAGGAGAGGATTCCTCAAGTCATTAGCAGCTGAGGCAGAAAATTGCTGAAGAAGTACAGAAGACTGAGAAGAACCTACTCCTCATAGGAAAGATGATGCAGACCACATTTTCCCTGCAGCGGCAGACCATAGTGATGACCTGCCCACTAGTGAATGAGCTCATGGATCTCAGCTCATTAGCCCTTTATTTCCTGCAGATGCTTTTCCTGTTTGTCCTCTATTATTTTTCCCTGTGTCATTACACAGCTTCTCCCAGTTTACATATCTAGTAGGTGAAGCAGTGGCAAAGTGGTAGAGAAACAAAGTAATTACACCAGTTTGGAAATGAGAGATGGAGAGGATTGTAGATAATGACCCCCCCCCCCCCCCCCCCCAAAAAAAAAAAGATNTCAGGATGAACCTAAAATGCACTATAACCTTTACAGGTGAACTTGATTTGACCTTCTCTAAACTTTTGAATGCACATGTCCAACTGTTCAATGTTTCAGTACTTTTTGCACAACTTGCTGTTCTCTAAAAAGGAGCTGAACAGCAAAATTCACAACAGGTGTTCGATCCATGAATCGACCAATAAATTTCCTGGTTCAATTAGAATTGGTATTTAAACAGTCCTCTTCATCATGCTGTTCAGATATTGACATCATGAGACCAAGATGACACATAACAGTTGACAACAGTACCTCTCCATTGTGAGGCTTCAAACAGGATGTTCTCAGAGGGAAGTGGCCATGCAGCAGGGCAACCAAAAGGGAGAAGGGGGTCCTCAAATGAATCACCCGTGATGCTGCAAGCACACACACACACACACACACACACACACACACACACACACACACAAAACCAAAAGGGGGGGAGGTGAAGAACGCACCACCACGAGGGATTAAACTGCCGCAATCAGCCCACAACACCTGGTAACAGACAAAAACCAGTTGCTAAAACATGCCCAAAGGCTAAACAAAGCTGGTATGGACTAAACAAATGTTACAGTTTTTCTCCATTGGTTTGGCTCATTTCTTGAAACAGAAATTACATTCTCAAAATAACATGGACAAACCTCCAAACCATTTGGCAATTGTTCACAACAGAATTGAATTTCTCATTAATTTCATCAAATTGTAAATGTCTTAGTACATGTCTCAACGTCTCAGTATATCTTTGCAAATGATTAAGTACAGGTAGCCTACAGTTAGCTCAGGTAGCCTACATCAGCACAATTTCCAAATGAATAGATCTTGTTGATCTAAACTGATTGTTGACTCTCTAATGGTTGTTCTTTCCAAAACACGTCAGCATTATTTCATTGTATAAGTCATCACATGCACAATAGTCTGTTCAATTGTCAAAATTAGTCAAGAACATAATACCATGAATACCATATATGAATCTCTTGGAACATTTGATAAATTGATTACAGTAATTGACAGTCAGGTGAAACTAGAACTTGACTAACAAGTAAGTTACTTGATGTGTGTGAATAATAATGGTTACAATATCCTTGGCAGTATGAGTGCAATGTGTGATGTCAAACCTTGGAGGCTTCTCTTAACTGTAAAATCCTTTTTTTTTTTTTTTTTTTTTCCAGTTTTATACACATTTGTATTCTGTTAGCTAGACGAAAAAAAAAAACTAGTACAGTAACCATTATCAATGAAGGACTGGGCTAAGACTGAGAGGTGGACATGAGGGATATTTCAATGGTCCTCTGCCATAGTGACAAAACATCTAAACATTTTGACTTGCAGTGCTTACACAATGCCAAAGGGACGATGCATTTTGGGGACACTGACTATTTGAGAAAGGAATTTAGTTTTGAGAAAGGAGAAAGGAATTTAGTTTTGACGGTCAATCAATCTTTATTTATAGCACCTTCCATACACAATGAAATGCAACTCAGAGTGCTTTACAAGGGTTAAAAACAATTGAAATCAGAACAGAACAATATTAAAAACCCAACCCAAGTAGGAAGAGTAACGAGACATGGCAGGACACTGAGGATTGAGGATAATGCCACCTTTGGGGCCGTCCACACCGAGAGGAGTCATCATGGACTGTGAGCACAGAGGGCGCTGGTCACCCGGGCCCCCCCAACCCAGACAGACAGGCGGACCCCCACACCAAGGCAGGGAGCCCCCCTATCAGCCAGGCCGAAGGGACCCGAGAACAGCCCCCCTGGCAGCAGACCAGACACAGCTCCCAGTGTGAACGACCCCCATGAGGAAACACTGGTGTTAGAAAATAAATGAAACAGTTAAAAGAAGAGAAGCTCATAAGATAGTGAATAAAGTAAATAAAATATGGTAAAATAATACAAAATATAAAACAACAAACTAAAAGGCATTACCATAAGATAAATGATAAAACTTAAAAAGTGAAATTGAAATTGAGAAGGATATTTGCATTTTGGTGGCACTGACTATTTATATGGGAAAGGAATTTAGTTTTGAAGCATGAGTGAACAGTTTTGGGAGAGATATGAGCTTTTGCAAGTGAGCTATGGTGTTGTGCTGAAATGTAAGACCTGTAATGTAAGACCAAATGATCTTAGAGTTTTGAGAATGTAATTTCTGTTTCAATAAATGAGCCAAACCAATGGAGAAAAACTATAATATAATCAAAGAAACCAAAAGAGGAAACAATTTATTATACTGATCAATTCAATCAATGAAACAAATAGAATACAAAACGATGATAACTAAATCAAATTAACACAATAAGGGCTTAAAACAATAGGCCCATGTCATGAGGTGTAAGCAATCCTGCCGACCCCAGAGCAGCCTGTGCCACATACACTTCTGAAACAGAGCGGGCTCAGGCAGCAATCAGCTGTACTGGACCAAGGTGGAATCCACACCAACCCAACAACCCCAAGACAGGGCCAAAAAGGAGTGAAACTAAACAAAAAAACAAAACAAAACCAGATGAACCAAAACAAAAAAACAAAAAAAAAAACAAAAAAAAAAAACAAAAGCCAAAACAGCAGCGCAACTCAGAGAGTGGTGGCAGTGGCGGGCCAGACAATTACATTGGGCCGCTACAGAAACACAAACATAAAGTTTTGTAAATTCATCAAATGAAACCAACTTGACAAATTAAGAAGAAAACTAAATCAATACATTCCAGCCACAGCAAACCCTAGGTGACCGGAGGATGTGTGCCTTGAACGTGTGGCTCAAACACACAGTCCAAAAATTATGCACTGCATTAATCAGCTGGAGCTGAGTGACAGATAAGACAAACAGGCAGACAACATGCAGACTAACGTACCAGAGCGGCAATTAATTGTGCACAGCACAGCGGGGTGCCAGCAGATCACTCCTCTTTCCTCGGCTGCAGGAATCGGCCGTGCTGAAAGGAGTGGAGATCGTGTGACCAGCAAGCATGTTAACGCACAGACAAGGAGAAGACGGCTGGGCACTTAAATGAGTGGGGAGAATAGTGTGCTCCAATAGCGATCACAACGCCAGGCTGTCCAAACACCACGCTGCCCCACCAAGCCACAGCCACCGGAGCACGCGAGGAGTGGAAGAGAGGATGAGCCACCGCCACACACCTGGATATAAAGGTGCACGTGGCACCACCCAGCAATTCCAATGCCCACACCGTTGGCGCAGTGCCCAACAGTGGACAGGAGGAAACAACCTCCGGCTATATGCCTCAGCCACTGTTGTCAGCAGACGAGCCTTTGATGTGGTGGTGTTGTTACAGTGTGGGCAGGTGTGTCTAGTCAATACAGAACTGCCCTACACTTTGTGAATGGTAAAGTGACAAGCCCATACTACCCGAATAACATCATAAATTCAGTCATTGTGCCTCTGCTTGAACAACATAGACCTAATTTCATCTTCATGGATGACAATGCTCTACCTCATTGAGGTCGCATCATTAGGGAACGGTTGCTGGAGACTGAGGTTGAGGAGACTGAGGCTGTGTAGAGGCTTGTAACTTTACACCCCAGAATCTGAATGACCTGAGGGCCACCCTTCAAGAGGAGTGGGATGCCATGCCTCAGCAGACAATAAGTTGACTTGTGAACAGCATGACACGTCTTTGTCAAGATGTAATTGATTCTCAAGGGCACATGGCAAGTTATTTTTATTTTTTTACATTTTCCATAAATTTCACCAAATAAAACCAAATATCCCTAACTTTTTGTGAGTAGTGTGAGTAGTGCCTGATGTCTTTGTCCATTTGAACTCTGATGAAGACACAGTAGTGTAAAAAAGTCAGCCCTGTTTGTTTGCACCATCAAAGGCTACGATATAATCAGTGTGCTCCGTCCTTACTCCTCTGAAGTCTGCTGTCCTCAAGCTGAGAAGCACCATGATGGTACATAACAGTTAATAACTCTTTGTAGCATCATCTCAGAATCTTTAGTTTATGACTAGCATATACTAAAATTTGCACCATTGCTTAGTTTGTGATTAGTGTCTTCTTCATTCATTCAGGAGGAATATGAGGAGCCAGAGCTTGGAAATGTTGCAGTGGCCCTCCTTACAGTCATCAGTGACAACGACCCGAGTCCAATTCACTACCAACCTGTGAAGATCTCTGTCGTCATCGAAAATGACATTGTGGTAAGCCTCCCCAGATTTGCTGATGCCTTCCTGGTAATGTCTGGACTGATCTATTCACCACACCTCAGTTATCCAAAAGGACTAAGCAACACTTTTGACTTAATTCAGAAAATTGTACTTGGTGTGCATGATGGTACATGTTAACTGTCAACCAAGTTGCAGACTCTCAAAAATGACTTGATGATACATGTGTAGAAATCTGAAAAGGGGATGACTTGAGGCATTATTGAAGGTGTTTCCACTCTGTTTTTTTGTCACAGTATAATACCTGCTGCCATTGATTCCTTACCTGCTCACCAGTGCCCTCAATACTTTCTCAGTACACTCTCAGCCACGCCCACCTGTCTGCTCACCTGATCACACATCTCAGACTCATAGCAATCAGTGCAGTATTTAAGCTGCTCTGCCACATTCACTCTTTGCCAGACTGTCATCGTTCTCATGCAAGACTCTCCAGCTAAATCTCATGGACTGATCTCCTGTTGCTGACCCTGCCTGTTTCCGACCAAGCCTGTTCTCCTGTTCCCCAGTAATTACCTTTGGTGTGGCAAACACCAAACACCAAACACTTACAGAGACTCTGAGACTTTGTATTCTGCATGTCCCAAGTCTTTGCCTGCCTATGAATGCTGGATGTTACTAACAAATTTATTGTTAGTAACAAAAAGAGATCTGATGTACAGGTAAAAAAAAGGGCCACAGCCAAAACAAAACAAAATAGTGCTAAATATATACAGTGTTACAAACTACAACCTAAAAACCTGGAGAAGATCTAAAACCCACCACCAAAAACCACGCTACTAAAACTAACACTACCACAATATACACAGGTGATCTGGGGACAAAGTTCTTAAGTCAAACACCAGAAAACACACGAGCCACTGCTGTCAAGCTGAGTCCCCCGATGAATGAAAAATCCCCGGTCTAAAACAGTCTGGATGCAGCAGCAGGGACCAATGGGACAGCGACACCATTTGCCGTATGGAGGAGGGCAGGATCAGCACAGCTGCTAAAAAAAAGAAGAGCACACACTCACACACAGAAACATGGACCAGACAAAAGGACACCACAGGACCACTCAGGAACAAAAAAACAGTGCGGAAGCAATATGGCCAGGGCCGTAACACCCCCTTCCTAAATATCAGACATTCCCCTACTATGTCTGATACCTCAGGAAGAGACACGAGACAGAGCATCAGCTAACACGTTTTCTGTGCCTTTTTATGTTTAATTTCCAGGTTAAAATCCTGGAGTAACAGGGACCACCTCATGAGTCTCTGGTTTCTGTTTCTCATCCGGGCCAGAAACACGAGGGGATTGTGGTCAGTGTAGACCATCACAGGCACAGAACTGGAGCCTACATATACTTTGAAGTGCTGCAAAGCTAACAGCAACGAGAGGGCTTCCTTTTCAATTGTACTATACTGTACCTGATGCCTATTGAACTTCTTTGAGAAGTAGCAAATGGTGGTCAATACTGCGGTCGTCCTCCTGCAGCAGCACTGCACCTGCACCGCTGGTGCTCGCGTCTACCTCCATCTTGAAGGGGCGCTCAAAGTTAGGAGCAGCCAGAACAGGTGTGCTACAGAGAACAGCTTTGGCTGCCTGGAAGGCTTTTGTGAAGCCAGAGGACCATTCGAATGGGCGTAAGGTACTGGTTAAACTGGTGAGTGGAGCCACAACATCAGAGAAGTTCCTACAGAACCCGCAATAATAGCCAGCCATCCCTAAAAAACGGTGAAGCTCACGCCATGTCTGATGCACAGGGAAGTCGAGGATGGCCTGGACTTTATCAGCGAGGGCACCTGTCCCTGATCTACCTGCTTACCTAAATAGGTCACAGTGGCGCGACCAAACTCACACTTGGCCAGCTTTAAGGTGAGGGAAGCCTGCTTCAACCTACCAAAAATTGCACTCAGCATTTTGATGTGCTCAGATCATGTGTCAGAATATGCTACAATGTCATCTAGGTAAACCTCACAGCTCTTAACACCACCTAGGACATCAGGCGCATTCCTGAGACCAAAGGGCATCACAGTGTACTGTAGGAAGCTATCTGGAGTCACGAAGGCAGAGATCTCTGAAGCACGAGGAGTCAAAGGGACTTGCCAATAACTCTTTAACAGGTCGAGCTTTGTGACAAATTTAGCAGCACCAACTTTGTCCACACAGTCCTCCATTTGGGGCAGAGGATACGAGTCAGCCTTCGTCACATTATTTACTTTTCTAAAGTCGGTACAGAAACGAGGAGTTTTGTCCACTTTTGGGACCACAAGGCAAGGAGAACTCCATGCACTGGAGCTTGGGACAGCTAATCCATTCTCCAACAGATAGTTAACTTCTTGTTGGAGAAGTGTACGTTTTGTGGAGTTAACGTGGTAACCATGCTGCTTGACAAGAGGCTTGTCCCCCACATCAATGTCATGAGTGAGGGTACGAGACAGAGTATCAGAAAACAAAGGCAGGTGATTTTCGATTGACTGGCAGATATCTTTTCGTGCAGGCAAGTCTAAATGTTTTAAATGATGTAGCAAATTTCTCAGGTAGTCTGAGTTTTGGAGACGAGTGCACGAGTCTCCGTGGCTAAGATGCAAGCCATCACTCTCAGGACTGTATTCGGACGGAGGCACCTGCGCAACCATGGACACTACAGCTGGAGGAACAGAAGGAGAAACAGGAGAGCGAGCGAAATATGGCTTCAGCATATTAATGTGGCACACAGGATTTTCTCTGACGGTCAGGGGTGCATACGACATAATCAGCTTCACTTAACTTTTTTTCATTGTCATAAGGACCACAGAATTTCACCTGGAGGGCGAAACCAGGGATTGGAAGTAGTGACAACACTTTATCACCAACTTCATATCTTCTCTGCACAGCTTTTTTATCGAACTTACATTTCATTTTCCCCTGGGACACTGAAAGAGTGCTGTGCGTGGTCTCACAGGCTTTGTGCAGACACTCTCTGAAAGAGCCCACATAATCTAGTACATTTTGGCTGGAGCTAGCTGTTTCTGACAGGTACTTCTCTCTCAGCATGTGCAGAGGACCACGCACGGTGTGTCCTAACACCAGCTCTGCAGGACTGAAACCTTAAACCCCCAGTGTGTTTAAGGAACAGGAAAAAAGAAGAGAAGAAAATAAAGAAGAAAAGAAGTTGTACATAAAGCAATTAGTAATGTCAGCTAGTTAAACCGTGCAAGATTAATTTAGATAGGGCCCAAGTCTAATTAACGGTAAGACACGTGAGTTAACAGTTGCGTGAAAGTTTGGTTTATGTTTAGAGTAGGGTATTAAGTCTAATTGGAAAGATTTTCTAAAAGGCAGGCTGAGTATAGGTTTTAAAGAGAAAATAAAAGAGTAAGAGATTAAGAGAAAATAAAAGAGTACAGGAAAAGAGTAAGAGAAAAGGAACAAAGAGTAAAGAAAAGAGAACAAGAGAATAAAGAAAAGAGAATAAGAGAAATAGAGGAAGAGAATTAAGAAATAGAAGAAGAGAAATAAAGAAAAGAGAACAAGAGAAATAGAAGAGGAGAAAAAAGAAAATAAACAAGAGAAATAAAGAAGAGAATAAGGGAAGAATAAGAAGCATAAGGGAAATAAAATAAATGAGAAGTTGGAGCATGCATGCGTTTTGAAGTAGTTTTAGTTGGAGAAGCTTGGCCAAATGATAATTTAGGATGAAGAGAAATGAAGATTGGGATTGAGTAAACTTCGTATTTAGATTAAGCGTTGCTTGGTGTTGTCTAAATTGGTGTTGTTTGTCTTATTGTTGGAAGTTAGTAAATCTGTTCTGTCTCTCTGTGTCTGTGTGTGCTGCAGCTGTCTGGGTCTCCCCCTGTGTGTGTGTGTGTGTGTGTGTGTGTGTGTGTGTGTGTGTGTGTGTGGATGTGTGTGGAGCCTGCTCTCAGCTGAGGAGAAAGCAGGATGCTGGATGTTTTGTATTATTAGCATTTGTGGAGTTGGTTAACTGATCGGGAAGACATTGTGAAGATCTAGAGAGAACACTCTGCATGAGTCTTCCCTCCATGCTGCATGTATTAAAGAGACCTGATTCATCACACCGACTGGGTAATTCTTCAGAGAATTAGCAACTCTCAACGAGCAACAAAGAGAATTTCCCTTATAATTTTGGTGATGAAGATGGGATGGACGCTCAACTGATCGACACCTGAGCCTGGACTGAGGGTCAACTGCTGGCAGGAGTCTTCTACGACTCAGGGAAAGTTCGGGGGACAGGATCCCGCCTGAGGTCGCGCATGGGTGGCGGACAGTGGACGTTTCATCTATTTTTATAGATGAGTACGGTGTTATGAATCAATCTCTAGACGAGTTGCGTAATTCCTGTGTGGGTGCAACCGTCAGTTTCCATGTAATTCCTGTGTAGGTTTAGAAGTTTCTTAAGGTATCGTCTTTAAGTTCCCAGGTAATTCCTGGGTGGTGCTGGGACAGTTTACACTGTAAACCAGTTTCAAGTAATTCCTTTGTGGTGTTGAAACTGGATGAACAGAAAATAGAAGAAGAGAGAGAGAGAGAAAAAAGAGATATCGGTGCAGCAAGAAGCTGTTGCAAATCGTGATTCATGTGAAAGAGCTCATTATATATATATACATATATGTGCGTATGTATATGTGTATGTATATGCCTACAATGTTGTGTGTAGGTCTACGTGTATGTTAGGTGTTATTAAGAAATAGCAAGGAGTTTGAGATAATCCTTATAGAAATTCAGAAATTCTATTAGATATAATTAGAGATTGAAAGAAGAATGGTTGATGCTAATATAATAAAAAATATAGTATAATGCTATACTACTATTATACATCATAATATAGAATGCCCCATTACAATAAAAGGGGCATATGAGTGGAGAAACTGTAAAATAATATAGAAAATAAACTTTGTTGTGACTCGCTCAGCGTCTAGTATGTATACATACTAAAGGGGTGCATTGTTCAGACTGTGTCATATAAACCACCTGGCTGAATGAGTTGCTCCAAGGTAATGTGTGTTTGATAAGATCCAACCATACTTGTATGGGAAGATCAGTGTGACTGTGAATTTTGTGTGACTGATAAGCCTATTGAAAGTCTAAAGCACACCTGTCCCAGTAGTGAGTCAGTTAGAATTATGGGGAACAAAACGGGGAAATTAAAACCATTACCTGACCCTCTTACAGGCCCTGCTAAACTAACGGCAGAAAAATGGGGAAAAAATGTGGTTGAAGATGTTCCACTTTGGCACTATGTGACTGAGGAGGTGTTTCCTTTGACAGTACTGATTGTTTAAGAAGGTATAGAGTACTGTTAGTAGAAAAATGTAGGGCAAGGAATAGGGAAATGGCTCTGCCTCCTCCAAACGCTGTCTCCATGCCTACAGCCCCTCCTTCTCAAGAAGCAACTTTTCAGCAGGGGGCCACCCCTGCAGCTAAAAGCCACCAGGGAGACTCTGAAGGGGAGGAGGAAGAAACAGCATTGTACTCTGACCTGTCTGCTCTCTCTGACTCAAAAAAAACAAAAAAAAAACAAGCAGACTAACCTGGTTTCTCCCAAGAAGTCTCTGTCTACAGCAGCATCTTTTGACTACTGGTTGCGAAATCAAAAGGACAAAGGGGGTGCAACCCAGATGCCTATGATGGTGTTTCCCAACCCCCAGCCACGACCAACGAGTGGGGAGCCACATGCATATTGGGATCCAGAAATGCTTGTGTACAGGCCATGGCATCCAGATGAACTGAAGGAGATTGCTGAGGAGCTACCTGATCTGCAAAAGATTAAAGGGGGCCCACAACATCCTGGGCAAGGAAAGTGGTCTCACCAGAAAAGCAGAGGGAGAAGAAGACTGGGCCCGCAGCCAGCATTTCAAAGCGAGCTAGATGGCAAGTTGAGATGCTACAGGACTCCAAGTGACAGAGCCATAGGAGACAGTGGAGGCAGGTCAGAGCATTGGGCAGCATACACACACATTTACACACACACTGCAACACTCATGACAACACTGATGAACTAGTTGTCATATATCACCAATGTGTACAATTAACATTAGAACACACCACCTAAATTGATTATGTTAATGTGACAGGCATTACTCCTGTCCTTCATAAATGAAGGTGCCATTTTGGAAAACCTTAATTCACCATGTAACACCTCCATGTTGTCTGTAAAGAAACCAAATGGGGGTTGGAGACCAGTCCAACACCTCAGGGCAGTAAATGAAGCTGTTCAACATCCAGCTCCAGTTGTACTTAATGGTGTAACACTAACTTCACAGGTTTTGGCAAACTCCTGTTGACTGACAGTTATTGATTTAGTGAATGCCTATTTCAGCATACCCTGACTCAAAATTTTGGTTTGCTTCCACTTTCAATGGTGAACGTTACACTTGGATGCGGATGCTGCAGGGTTTTGCCTCCAGCCCCACTTTGTTTACTGTGGCTGTAGTTGAAGACCTGTCACATTGGCAGCCAGTGTGTGGCAGTGGTATTGCTTTGTTTTCTGGCAGAAAATGGTCACAAAGTTTCAAAAGACAAGCTGCAGCTTGTTGCGCAATCAGTGCGTTATCTTGGCCATATTATCACACTGGAGGGTCGCAAATTAGGTCCGGACTGCATCCAGGCCATCTTGGATGTTCCAAAACCACAGACAAAAAAGCAGATGATGCCTTTTTTGGGTTTAGCAGGATATTGCCGTCCATGGATTTGTGATTTTGCGAAGATCTCCCAACCCCTGTATGACATCACACATGGGGGAAAACATTTGACCATGACTGACTTTTTGACTTGGACTCCTGAGGCAGAGACAGCTTTCACTGAGTTAAAGCAAGCATCTAGTGCACCTTGTTTAGGACTCCCAAATCCTACCATTCCTTACAATCTTTTTGTGACTGAACGTGATGGTTTTATGTCAGTAGTTCTGACACAGTCCCATGGTGACAAACAGCGTCCAATAGGTTATTATTCAAAACGACTTTCCACAACAGAAAGGGCTGTGATATCCTAAGGGCTGTAGCAGCCGCTACTAAGGTAGATTTGGCCACAGCTGGCATTGTTGCTATGTGTCCACTTGTTGTGCATGTTCCATTCATCTAACACCAGTAAGACTAGTGCTCTGGCAAAATGTTCTACTGACAATGTCACATGTGACGTTAAAACGCTGTACTGTCCTTAACTCATCAACTCTGCTTCCTACAACTGAAGATGGAGAACCTCATTCTTGATTAGAGGTGGTTGACATTGTGTCAAAACGATGTGATGCATTGTTTGACACACCCCTGTCTAACTCTGACTGTGTTTTCTTTGTAGACGGCTCTGCCATGAGGGACCCCTCTAGTGGTTCCCCTTGTGTTTCTCAGGCTATATGAAAAGGACATGTAGACTTCAAATTGGGGAAACTTTATAAATTGGGAAAGAGAAAAAGTATGATAATAAAATGATTTTTGAGTGAGTGTCTTTTGATCTTTGTTTGGGTGAAAATAGTAGATGACAGGTAAATTGGAGGAGAAAATGCCATGTCATAGAGGTATATATGAAGAGAAATGAGGAATGATTTACAAGTAGTAGATATGTTGTTTTTGATTCTAGAGTCAGACTTTGGACATGTCTGATCTATAATCACAAAAGTACAGAAGGTACAGTGAATTATATTTTATTTGATGTTGTGCAAGATACTGGTTGGTGTTTTCTTTTCTTCCCAGGACAACATTGGGGAGGTCAACTTGAGAGTGATTGATTGTTCAGGGACCCCTGCATTCGAATTGGACTCAGAGACTCAATCATGAGCGATGAGAAATGGACAGTGGGACTCTGAACAAAGGACATGACAGTAATTGTATATCCTGTTCCAAGATATCAGGGACAGTAAACCACATTAGGAGGCAGAGCTGCTGAATGCATGTCAGAAGAATGTATAATGGTTCATACACAAAGGTAATCTGTTCTGACATTTTCTATCCTTTGAAGTTTTTTGAGGTTTTGTAATCTGTGAATTTTATGTTATGGGTATTCTGTAAACTGGGGTTTATATGGTACTGGTTGACAGAATTTTTATATGGGAAATATAATATCTTAGTTTAGGATTTATGTCTATCGTATGTTTTTATCTCTATATGAGTAATATGTAAGTTTATGATACACTAATATTGGGAAAAAGTATAACTGAATGATCGATTGGCACAGGGTCATATAATTAGTGAATGTTGGTAATGTTAATTTTAATGGGGTCTCCTTGTCCTGATTGGATTGAGGATGAGGTTTCTCTGTTTGAATTTAGCAAGGCTTCGTGGTCTTTTTCCCACCTTTTAGGAGGGGTGATTTTTCTGACTAGGAGGTAACAGCTGACCAGTGGGTTTCCTTAATGTTACACCTACAGAGTCACGGGTTGGTGATTTTGGTTATTTCATCCATAGGATTAAATATTTACCAGGGATTTTTCTAGAAAAAGAGTGTGGCTGCAAGGAGATCTGCGGGTGAGGCTAAGAGTAGCCTAATCTGAACCTAATTAGCATTGACTTAGTTTATAAAAAATATAAAATAGTCTAAAATAGGATGCATATAGGACTCAAATAGGAACTTAGTATTGTTAGCTGATCCCACAAATGTAGTTTTCAAAATAGGACTTTAAAATTAGATATAGAATGGATTAAAGAGGACTTTGTCAAGCAAGCAGGTGTTTGAGATCAATAACCAAGATCACGAATTGATTACTACTTTTTGTTGGGACACAAGAGGTCCCGAAAGGGGGGAAATATGAGGTGTCTGATTTAATACATTAAGATGTTAGAATTGAAGCATACAGTGTGATTACTTGAAAAACATGTTTTGAACTCAGTATGCTCTGAGCATTGGAGGGTAAAGGTCATATAAGAGCAGGACCAGCTTGAATAAAACCATATATGGTGATGTATATGTAGGGGTCCCTTAGACAAGGGCCCCGGATAGACCTGTCACATCCATCAACTTATGTGTAAACGTATATGTAAAGCCAGCTAAGATAACAACATATATGGGCAATAACATCTGTGATTGGTTGAAGTGTGTAGCAGATGTCATCTATATATCTAGGGATCAAGGAGAGAAGGACGGAGATCCTACCGATTCGACCCAGGCTCTCCATCAGGCTACCGGCGTCTGATCTGATATTACGCTTGCTAATAAAAGTTCTCTAATATAAGCTTGTATCAGCAGAGCTCTTTCTACACCATCATCGCACCGTTGCTTGTTTCGATGAAGACCTGAAAATAAACCTCACAGCTTTGGTTTTGAGGGTGCACAGCGGAATGGCCTCAGGGTTGCGAGTGGCAGTGCACATCAAAGTCAGAAGATACTAATGGCCGGATTTGGATTTTGGAAGCGGATCTACACAATCGAGGATTATGTGTTCAAATGGTTCACCTTACACTGGAAATGGGTGCAGTGGAGCCGGAAGAATTACCTGATTTGGTTTACCTGACAAACGTGACATGAACGACAGAATCTGGTCACATCACCTTTCAAACCTGGCCAAAAGAAATAACGCAGGATACGATGGTTAGTCTTTTTTATTCCTAAATCGCCTACGAAGTTGTCGTCTGCCAAACTAAGAACTTGTAGACGAAATTTCTGAGGGACAACCACTTGTTGAACTGAATCCCAACCAAAATTGCGCGTGTGACAGCACAAGCGGGGAACACAACAGTCGGGCTGACAGCAGCAGGAACAGAAACACTTGAATCAGCAAAAGGGGCTTCAACTACTTCGGGGTTCGGATTCAGATCATTGCCGAGGATCATAACAACCCCTCACACACGCAACCCAGTGCGCAAACCAATTTGCACTGGGCCAGAAACAAGTGGCGATCGCAGAAACACGGAGTGGAGTGGCGCTCTCAAAACGCTCATTTTCACTCCCCACACCAGAGCATCAGAACCACAAAACAAATCAGGTGAAAAAGGCAACAATGTTCGCAACATTAGAGACTGTGTAGCTCCGGTATCACGCAAAATTGTGATTGGCACCTGATCCTCCTCCCTCCCTGTCAGAGAGACAAAACCTTTAGAAATAAAAGGCCGGTAACTCTCGTCAACCTCATCTGCATCGTCAGTGTCGACTAGGGGCTGAGCAGGAGCAGGCTGCACAAAACCCACACTTTTCGGCTTGTTGGCACTCTGACTATGGTCTTTATGCTGGAGAACAGGACAGTTAGCAATCAGGTGACCTGTCTCATGGCAGTAAAAACATTCACAGCTATTAGAAGCAGCGGTACAGCGCTGTGGGCTTTTTGGTGAAGGCTTAACATGTTTCCCGGTGCCAACAGCCGGAGTGCGCTCGCGCTGTACCGGTGAAAAAGCAACATGGTGCGTCAAAGCAAACTCATCCGTGCACACCGCAGCTTTGGACAATGAATCCACTTTTTGTTCAACAATTTTTTCCAAAACACATGTTTTAAACTCTTCCAGCAAAAGCAGCTCACGGAGCTGAGCAAAGTCTGTCACTTTACTGGTGGTGCACCACTTATCAAAAAGAACAGATTTCTCTCGTGCTAACTCAATGCAAGTTTGGCTTGCAGACTTCTCACAAGACCGAAACTCCTCAGGGATGAGCTCATAAGTTCTTAACACTTTGGCTTTCATCCAGACTCTCATCAATTGATAACGTTGTACAGACTTACTGGGCTTTTCCCACCAACTTACATTGTAGCAAAAGGCTCCAAACATCTTTGAGCCACTTCAAAGTAGCTGCAGTGCGCTCAAAAGCACTGAAGTATGAATCTACCTCGCTCTCTCTAAATTGAGGTACTAGGGCAATGTGCCTGTTAACATCAACAGCTCCGGAGTAGAGGGGAGAGGCATACTCACAGTGGTGGGTGCTTTTCCGTTTGCCAGATCGAGGTCTACGGCCCTTTTGCGGAGATGCATAAGCTCAACCTCGCGGGTTTTTGTCCCAAGCTCCCCCTCTCTTAGGCAGAGGGCCAGCTTCAGATCCTCTGTATCCACACCAGCCTGGATCAGACCGATTGGATCTGTGCCTCCCAGACTGCATGCAGCATGCAACCTGCACCTTGTTGCTGACAGTGTCTGAGGCCATGGCAGCCTCCACTCCCACTTCCTCACTTGCCACGTCAGACGCACTGACCGCCTCACGCACAGGCTTCACAATGCCTTTCTCCACCAACTTCCCTATCAAGCACTGTATCCACACTCCAACACATATAAATGACATTGCATTTACTGTACATTTTTCTGGGTGTATACATGTATAGGTATAAATACTATATATTGTAACACTGGTACCAACAGACCAAAGGCTCAAATGTGCAACTCAAGAAGTTATGTAAGTTACCACAAACAATACCTAGGGATGGAAATCTAGACTTGGGGGTACTAAGTCTAAGAGATTAGAAGGTATCACAAAGACTAAATACAAAAGAGAGGGAAAACTAATGAAGAGCAGGTGAAACTAACAGGCAAATCACAGAGGTGGGAGGATGCACTAAGGACATGAAGTGATCTGAAACCAGACAAGAGGCTACTATTTTTTAAACAAAACAGGAAATGATAACAAAGAACTAGGAACAAGAAAACATAACCTTAAACATCACAGAACAGCTGTATTTGTGCTGAGATTAGATTACACACAGGTGGACTTCAGTCATTAGGCCAACATTCGATCATTCAGCAATTATCAGGCAACTTCTGAAGGCAATCATTTGCACTCAGTGAAAAGGGGGCTGAATACTTTTGCATCCCGCAGTTTTTTATTTGTGAAAAAAAATTAAATCATGTATGATTTTCTTTGTACTTCACAATTGAGTGGCATTTTGTGTTGGTCGTTCACATAAAATTTCAATAAAATATATTTATGTTTGTGGTCGTAACATGACAAAATGTGGAAAAGTTAAAGGGATATGAATACATTTGCAAGCCACTGTAACTGTTTATATTGTTTTATTTTATTTCAAACTCTTCTAATTAAAATGTTCCTATAATGAATATGTTTTAAACATTTGTACACATGTACATGTGTGAAGGAGCTACAACTTTACTTTGTGCATCATTAAGCTGTACTTGTCCTGGTGACTGTGTCTGATCAGGGAGATGTTACAGGAGGTGTGATGTGGATGAAAATTAATTGCCTGATGTAAATGACAGAAGAGAAGTTAAGTTTTTCCAGCAATGTTAACTACTTCAATCTGAACAAACTGTCAGGTAATGTTCTCTCTTTCTCTTTATTTGATGGTAATAGCGGAGGTGTTACTAATCTTCAAACAAACCAATACAATGTCAGCCATTCAAACATGTGAGTTAAATTTCAGGATATTTAATGTTTGTATTCAAAGAAAATGATGCTGATAGTGTTATGAGTATTCTACATTCATATGGTCTTGGAAATTCATAAAGGTAATGAAATAGCTATTATTGAGTTAGAATGTTTAAACCAAAATACTCATGTCTTATTGGCTGACAGGTCTGTCAGTTCTTCAGTTAATGGGTTTAGCACCAAATGTTAGCTCAGTGTGCCAGTCAAAATGAGAAGGAGAAGGTAAAGTTTGAATTTCATGGCAGCTCAGACTAAAAACACAAGTAAATTGAAACGCTAGCAATTCAAATTGCAGAATGTTCTGACAGAAAATGCTAGGTCAAATTTGTCGTGACTTGTTTGGAAAGTGAAAGTGAATTTAACAGATAATGCTCATAATGAGCTCATAATGAGCAGGTGGCTTAGCCGCTGTATGAATGTGTGTGTGAATGGGTGAATGCAGACTTACTGTAAAAGTGCTTGGTCAGATTAGTGGTCAGTGGTCAGACGAGAAAAAGAGTGTCAGACTAGAAAAGTGCTATATAGATACAGTCCGTTTACCATTTAGGCAATGCAAATCGGACAGCAGAAAGATAACTTAAGGTATTACAGTATACCCAAAGATAAAGAAGCCCAGCAGCGCACAGCACAAAACTCTGATCCATTGTGGTGAAGTTAAGAAGAGGTTGTCAGGACCCACTGATTGGTGAGTTATCTATGGTTTATTTAATTTAAGCTTTATCGCTAGCTTACTTTTGTTTGTTTTTTGTTTGTTCCTTGGGAGAGAGTTTTGTAGTGCTAAATTTTTCTGTGATTAGGGATATGAGGAGAAATTTTATTTGTGGTAATCAATAGAGACTATGAATATGCAGGACCTAAAAGTTACTTCACTTAATGTGAAAGGGATTTCAAACTCCACCAAGAGAAGGCAACGTAAGGCAAATTCATTTGTATAGCACAATTCATACACCAGGCAATTCAAAGTGCTTTACAGAAGCATAAAAATACATTAGCTGCTTCACTTTGTTTGGTTCTCATTCTGGGAACACACAATAGACCTGTCCCTGATGACCTGAGAGGTCTGGATACTTTATATGGAGTTAATAAATCTAAAATATATTTTGGTCCTAGGCCATTTAGTGCTTTGTAGACCAGCAGTAAGATTTTGAAGTCTATTCTTTGACTCACAGGAAGCCAATGTAGTGATCTGAGGACTGGTGTGATATGGTCCATTTTTCTGGTGTTTGTAAGGACTCGTGCAGCGGCATTTTGAATCAGCTGTAGTTGCCTAATTGATTTTTTGTTTAGGCCAGTAAAGACTCCATTGCAATAGTCCAACCTACTGAAAATAAATGCACGAACAAGTTTTTCCATTTTTGACAGTCAAGTACTGTCAAAAATGAAAAAGGAAAATATTTAGGCGCTCTTGTAAGAGACACCCCTGACCACATCAGAACATGAAAAACAAAGGAGAATTGGGTGATCAGTCTTAATCCAAAACTAGACTTGAACTACTGTTCAAGTGTTGTTTCTGGATGGTACGGGATGCCATAAAAACAGTCATTGGGGGAGAATTATATCCTTTTGTTCTCACGAAAAGTAATCAAGACAATTAAGACTAACAGACCTCAATAAAGAGTGAAACAATTTTGAGATTTGTATCTCAAGGGAACAAAAAACAAATTTGATGAGAAAAATGAAGAAAATTAGGAATTAAATAAATATTTTATATGGTCTGGTCTGTGAACACCACGTCACTGGTGAAAAGGGCACAGCAAAGCCTGCACTTTCTGTGCAGGATGAGGAAAGCCCACCTGCCCCTGCCCATCCTCACTACATTCTACAGAAGCACCATAGGGAGCATCTTGACTAGCTGCATCTCTGTGTGGTGTGTCTGCTGACTGGAAGAATGTGAGGAGAGTGGTGAAGACAGTGGAGAAAATTAATGGGACTTCTCTCCCCTTCATTCAGGACATTACACCCCAACGCTGCATGTCCCATGCCGAAAACATCATCAGGGACTCCTCACAGCCCCACCATGGTCTGTTCTCCCTGCTGGCCTCTGGAAAGAGGTTCTGTAGCATTCGGTACAGGACCTCCAGGTTCTGCAACAGCTTTTCCCCCCAGGCCATCAGACTGCTGACCTCAAAATGAGTATTTTTGCACCACCAGAGAGAGAGGGAGAGAGAGAGAGAGAGAGAGAGAGAGAGAGAGAGAGAGAGAGAGAGAGAGAGAGACAGACATACAGAGAGAGAGAGAGAGAGAGACATACAGACAGTGAGAGAGAGAGAGAGAGCGAGAGAGAGAGGGAGAAAGATTACATGTAAATGCATGGCAAACATTCTGGTACCAATTATGTTGTCACTACTATATGAATGGCTGTCTGCTGACAGAGAAACACACCAACATAAACCTCAGAGAGCATGTGTATGATATTATTGGAATATGATAATTTGTGCACTGAAACATCTATTGAAGCATAGTGCAGCCTCTGTAAAACTGTCCAACACTTTGGTCTATAGTAATGTTTGTGTCTCAACAACTTCTGACCAGATTGCCATGCAATTTATCATGTACTATATTCAGGCCAGAGTTTGGAATGCTAAGTCATTGAGTGGTGAAACACAACACTTTGGATGATTCTAAACCTCACAATTTACATCCAGTACAATTGTACATTCAGTGCCATTGCACAAAGTGTGACCTTAACCTGCCTTTATTTGCCATAACCACGATCTTTCAAATGATGAATCCCTTTCCCCTCTGCTTGACTTGTTTGCACTCATTCATTACAAAGACTTAGACTTAGACTTTTACTTTATTGAACCCAATTTGGGAAATTCTTTTGTTGCAGCAGCAGGTTGAACATAGACATAAACATAAAATATATAAAATAAAGAAGAATAAGGAAGAGAATAAAACTAAGAGAAAAGATTGTTCTCAAAAAATACAACCAAATATATAAACACTGAATAATAGGTATTGTTAAAGATGTAACGAATTATACAAACAAGAAAAATAACAACAATGTTATAATACATTCATTCATTCATTCATTCATTCATCTTCTATACCCCTTGTATCCCTTTCGGGGTTGGGGGGGGCTGGAGCCTATCCCAGCTGTCAACGGGCGAGAGGCGGGGTACACCCTGAGCCGGTCGCCAGCCGACTGCAGGGCAACACACACACACAAGCATTCACTCTCACATTCACACCTAGGGGCAATTTAGAGTCACCAATTAACCTAATGAGCATGTTTTTGGTCTGTGGGAGGAAGCCGGAGTGCCCGGAGAGAACCCACGCATGCACGGGAAGAACATGCAAACTTCACACAGAAAGGCCCCCGCCTGACCCCGGGATCGAACCGGGAACCTTCTTGCTGTGAGGCACGCGCACTACCTGCTGCGCCACCATGCCGCCCTGTTATAATACATATAATATAATATTATAATAACAAAAATACAACATAACTAAGTATACAAACAAAGATTAACAACAGACAAGAGAGAGAGAGAGCCAGAGCTATAAACTATATACCAAAAACAAAAAAAAAAATATGTGGAAGTTGCAAGTGATAAATAAATGTGAACAATAAACAGTATTGTGCAATATTGCAGTAGTGCAAATTATATGTAACATTGAAATATTGAAGTTTGTGAGGTTGGTAGAGATTAACTGTTTAAATTATTGTTGTGTGATGGCTCGTGGCAGGAAAGATTTCCTGAAGCGGTCCTTGTCACAGCGGAGCTGGAGCAGTCTACTGGAGAAGGAGCTCCGCTGTCTGTCCATGAGGTGGTGAAGAATCACCCCCTCAAAGGTGCGACGACATCACGCGCTGCTTCACTGTCAGCCTTGGGATGAGGGATGTAAACAGTGATCAAGATGGCGGACCTGAACTCAAATAATAAGGCTGCATCCCCACAGCTAGCAGCTCAGAGTCTGGGCCACAGAAATGTTCCTCAGTGGTCACACGTCTGGGATTACACCACTTCTCATTCACAAACAGAGCAATCCCTCCTCCCTTCTTCTTCCACTCTGAGCCATGTCTCTGTCCACCCACACACAGCTGAAGCCGGGTACCTCCATGCACTGGTCTGGGGCATCTGAGCGAAGCCATGACTCGGTAAAGGCCATTAGGCTGCACTGTCTGTATTCCCACTGAGTCCTGACCAGCGTGATGAGCTTGTCTGTCTTATTTGCCAAAGACGTCACGTTCCCCGTAATGATCAGCAGAACGGACGGTTTGTATCTCTGTGCCTTGGCCCTCTGTTTGGCTCTGACTCTGCAGCCCAGAGGCCTACTGCCTCTGTGGATGAAATGCAAGGGGATGGCTTTGAGAACAGACAGTACAAGGCACCTGAATGACTTCATTACTCCAGAAGTCAGGGTGACAGGACTTTAGTCATTGTGGTCCTTGGGTTTGGGAGACAGGAATAGTGGAGGTCTTGAAGCAGAGTGGTATACAGTATTGTGCAAAAGTTTTAGGCAGGTGTGAAAAAATGCTGTAAACTATGAATGCATTCAAAAATCTAAATAATATTTGTTTATTTTTATCCATTTACAAAATGCAAAGTGAGCGAACAAAAGAAAAATCTGAATGAAATCAATATTTGGTGTTTCGATCCTTTGCCTTCAAACCATCATCAAGGTACATTTGCACAAAGTCAGGGACTTTCCAAGATTATAGTCAGGTGTATGATCAACCAATTATATCAAACAGGTGCTAATGATCATCAATCAAATCGTTCAAGCCTTTTTTGAAAGAGCACAAACACACGTTGAGGATTGTAAATGTAGTGGTCAGCCAAGGAAACTTAGTGCAGCAGCTGAAAAACACATCAAGCTTATTTCCCCTCGGAATCAGAAGATTTCCAGCAGTACCATCAGCTCAGAACTGGCAGAAACCTGTGGAACCCAGGTACACCCATCTACTATCTGCAGAAGTCTGGCCAGAAGTGGTCAGAAGGCCAAATGACTCAACAATGCATGAAAACATAGGAACTGGGGTACAGAAGAATGGCAGCAGGTGCTCTGGACTGATGAGTCAAAATTTGAAATATTTGGCTGTAGCAGAATCAGTTTGTTCGCCAATGGGCTGGAGAGTGGTTCAATAATGAGTGTCCACAGGCAACAGTGAAGCATGGTGGAGATTCCTTGCAAGTTTGGGGTTGCATTTCTGCAAATGGAGTTGAAGATTTGGTCGGGATTAATGGTGTTCTCAATGCTGAGAAATACAAACAGATACTTATTCATCATGCAATACCATCAGGATGGTATGATTGGCCCCAAATTTATTCTGCAGCAGGACAATGACCCCAATCATACAGCCAATGTCATTAAGAACAATCTTCGGTGTTAAGAAGAACAGGAAGTCCTGGAAGTGATGGTATGGTCCCCACAGCGCCCTGATCTCAACATCATTGAGTCTGTCTGGAATTACATGAAGAGACAGAAGGATTTGAGGAAGCCTAAATCCATAGAGGATCTGTGGGTAGTTCTCCAAGATGTTTGGAACAACCTACCAGCCGAGTTCCTTCAAAAACTGTGCGCAAGTGTACCTAGAAAAATTGATGCTGTTTTGAAGGCACAGGGTGGTCACACCAAATATTGATTTGAATATAGATTTATTTTCTGTTCATTCACTGCATTTTGTTCATTGATGAAAATAAAGTATTAACACCTACATTTTTGAAAGCATTCTTAGTTTGAAGCATTTTTTCACACCTGCCTAAAATTTTTGCACCGTACTGTATGTCTCCATTGAGGTGTTATAGATGTCTGTCAATAGTGACGGCAGCTGATCAGCATAGTTCTTCAGGGTGGATGGTGAGACAGAGTCTGGTCTGGCTGCTTTGTGGGGGTTCTGCCTCTTGATAAGCATGTGGATGTCCTTCTCCAGGCTGGAGAGAGTTGTTACTGTGCCAGGTGAGGAGGGGAGGTCTGAGAGGGCAAAGGCAGACTGAGAAAAGCACGGTTAGCTTCTGGTACACACTAAAAATCACTGGGTTATAAATTGACCAAGTGTGGCATCAGTACAGCACAGATGCAATAGTCGGTTAACTTTACTCATGACCAATGAGGTGATTTGGACTACTGTTGGGTTGCTGGATCAAAACGGTCCTTCTTTTGGGTGGTTTTCTACCCATTGGTAAAATGAATCAGCGTTGTGTCTGTACTATATTGACCTCGCATTGCTCAACTTTAACCCAGTGGTTTTTAGTGTGTATCTTTAATATAATTACCAGATTTCCAATACCATGAATATCCATGGACCCTAGAAGATGAATCCATGACCTCATGACCTTTCCTCTGGTGCAAACATTGGGTCCAAACTTACAAACTGGCAAAATTTAAATATCAAAATCTAGTCATCCTCATTGTCAAGAGACAGACAGAAAACAAAAATGAAACAGAGGTTCCAGGCCGGAATCGAACAGCAGACATTGCATTTATTTGGTATGGACCTTCACAACAAGGGCAAAGGGACACCCAGTGAGGCTATTATTGACAGGGTCATCCCCTCTAAGTCCTCTGAAGGCCATGCTTTTTTATGAGTGCATCCTCCAAACTTGAACTTGATATATAAAGGAGGATGATGATGATCTCGGATGAAGCTTGCTGTAGTCTCATAATTAGATATTCACAGAAATGTGTGTCATGCCCAAAAAAACGACGACCTTCTGAGCGTGACTCTCCTTATTGATCTTAGCAGCTGCTCTCCCATTGCTTAAATCCTCATCAGAATCATGGTAATATGGGCTATTGATTGTGGAGCAGAATTATCAGTCTACACACAAGGACATCCACTGTCTGACAAAAAAACAAAGGCTTGTGAATTGATTTGTTCTGTGTTCCCAGTCTTAATCTCTATCGTCATATCATGTCCCACGATATCTCTTCAGAGATATTTCAAGTGTGACAGAAATATAGGAAAATTGCGAATTTAAGCATGTATTATTGCCAATTTGCCCTAACAAAAATATATTAATAAGCCTTAAAATAGAATTATAAGTGAAACCCATGTGGAGTGGAGAGCATGTGGCTGACTTTTAGTGTGTGTGAGTTGTTTCCAAGCACAGATTTATTCAAGTAAAGAGCAATAAATGTGTATTGTAGTCCCGCGTGGTTGTAATTTTCCAACCTTTCCAGTCTCTTTCTGTTTATCTTTATGGCTCTATCCTGTGTCTTCATCTTCGACCACATCATCACCACCGCAAGAACAAATGCAGAAAGCATGCTGAGAAAGAGACACTGTCTACCACACACTGTTTTGCATAATTGCTGAGTATGTGGCATGTTTGTTGATGGTATATTACGACCTCTTTGCATCTCCTGCATGAGCAGAAGAACTTCAAATGTAGTTTTCATTTAACAGCAGCTCTTTATACAGTGGTGGAAAAAAGTTTTCGTGACACCCCATGCATTTGTGAAATATTGCATTAAGAATCACCCTTAGATCTTCAAGTAAAACTTCTTTTAGTACAGTCGCAGCCAAAATACTAAACATATCCTAAAAAAGCCATTAAAAACTAAAAACTGATTGGTTCCATAAAAATACAAAAGAAATTTTGAGTATTGGGTCATTTTGGTACCAGTGATCCACTAATGAAGGTCGTGCTTTTTATTAAAGGACACAATTTCTGTTGCCATGCTTCATGTCTACATAAAGGCAGCACATTTGAAAGGGTTAGGAGAGACAAAAATGGCTAAAACAAGGAACTTAACGCAGGAAACATTCCTGAAGATACAGATTCTCAGCCAGGAAGGGTACAGCTGCCGCCAGATAGCCAGGAAGTGCAGATGCAATCCTTCAGCAGTTGGATACACTCTGCAGAAATACAGACAAACCAACAGCTTGGAAGACGAAGCAAGATCTGGGCACCCAAGGGTTTCTTCAGCAAGAAATGACCGCATCCTGATCCGCATGTGCAGGGAAAACCGCCGAATGACATCACAGGAGTTTCAGCAGCAGTGGTCAAACCAAACTGAAGAATGGGAAAAGATTACCCCTCAACAGTGTGAAAGGCTCGTGGGGAACATGCCAGCTAGGATTAGAGCTCTACTGCGTGCTAATGGCAAGACTACTAAATATTAATTTGATGATGTGATGGTTTATTTACTTTTTGCTCAGTTTTGAACACATTCTCTGTTATTTGTTGACTTTGATACCAACAATGTTGAGAACTGACATATTGAAACTGTCAAGAATTTAGTTTTGTTAGTTTTTCTTGTAAACAATAAACAAAAAAAATATCATTTGTATTTGTTTGTGTCTGTCTAATGCAGCCACACCTTTTGAAACACAAAAAAGATTTTTCCACAAATATTTCATGATAATATTTGAGATTGTATAAAATTTTAAGGGTGTCCGAAAACTTTTTTCCACCACTGTATGTGTGATAAACCTAAGAAAATTTACTGACAATGTAACATCCTCATTAATGTTGCTGGCTGTGTAATTTTTTATTTTTTTTTTATGAGAGTCGACAAGTAAAATCTAAACAAAAAGAACAATGGACTGTGAAGTTGGTGTGTAGATCACCACTTACAGAACATCCTCCCATGCCTGTCATCTTGTCTGTCTTTTCCAGGTAACGGCATATTAAAATGTGTATTAATTTCTTTTGTTCCTTTAGAATTTTCACACATATCAATTCAATAAAATTTTATTTCTAACATACCAAATCACAGCAGAGGGTATCTCTGGAAACTTTAAATGTAGAGCAGGTGAGGACCATACTCTTAATCTACAGAGACCAAATAATTCCCCCATGAGCAAGGACAATGACAGTGGAAAAACTTCCTTTTAACAGGCAGAAGCCTTGAGAACCAGGCTCTGGGTGGCAGTCATCTGCCTCAACAAATTGGTTATAGGGGTAGAGAAATAGAGAGGTGAAGAGAGAGAGAGAAATACATAGAGATGTACAGAGAGGGAGAGAAAGAGAGAGGGATAGCAGAAGACCTTTGGCACCCCCACTTCCTCTCATAGTGCCTATAACTCTTGTATGATCATCCTGCCAGTTTTGTGGGGGGTGACAAAAACATAGAGAAAAGAAATGCCTTAGAAACATTTGGCAGCTGCATTGTCACACTAAGGGATGGGAATTAATAAGATTTTTACGATTCCAATTCCGTTTTCGATTCTGCTTAACAATTCTGTTCTTTATCGATTCTCTTATCGATTCTCATTTGGAAAAAAGGAAAACAAACAGGTCAATTAGCATCAACTTTTTTTAGTTTAGAAGTAACATGACTTTACAAACCCAACAGTGAGGTCTTAAGAGGCCCACAGCCTAGGGCTCCTCGATGGGGTGCCAGGGGGTCCCCAGAAAAATTTATTTGTTTTGAAAATATAAAATAATAATAATAATAATAATAATAATAATAAATATTCTTGTGTAGAAATTAGCAAAATACAACATAAATTATTCTGTGGCAATTACACAAGAATGTCCAGTAACATGTTCAACATTTTTCCAATAGAAATTAAAATTCTCCTTTTTAAAAGGATATATGAGCTGAGCACTCAAAAATAAAACTACGTCAGCCAATGACAAATACCATCAAGTCAAGTCCAATGGAACAGTGCATTGTGCAATTCTGCAAACATTAACTATGAAGAATTCACAATTATTTTGCAGAAAAATAAGCATATCTGCTTTTTCAGGAAGGATACGCGATATTTCTGGACTTATGGTGTCTCCAGCTGTGGAGAACACCCTCTCAGATGGGGTGGNTTGTTTTGAAAATAAATATAAAATAATAATAAAATAAATATTCTTCTATAGAAATTAGCAAAATACAACATAAATTATTCTGTGGCAATTACACAAGAATGTCCAGTAACATGTTCAACATTTTTCCAATAGAAATTAAAATTCTCCTTTTTAAAAGGATATATGAGCTGAGCACTCAAAAATAAAACTACGTCAGCCAATGACAAATACCATCAAGTCAAGTCCAATGGAACAGTGCATTGTGCAATTCTGCAAACATTAACTATGAAGAATTCACAATTATTTTGCAGAAAAATAAGCATATCTGCTTTTTCAGGAAGGATACGCGATATTTCTGGACTTATGGTGTCTCCAGCTGTGGAGAACACCCTCTCAGATGGGGTGGAGGACGCCTGCACACACAGAAAGCTTTCAGCCAGTCTGTCTCTTGCTCCACCACCATAGGGTGGCGTTATCCTTGCAGGGGATGGGGGGCAGGCTTCTGTATAGCTGGATCTCCTGATTGACTCAGTGAAAGCTTAGACTCAGACTTAGACTGCTTCTTTATTGATCCCAATTTATTTAAGCTAGAAGTAGACGTGAACTGGAGTGAGTACTGCCAACCTCTGAGCCAGTCAGACACTGTTTCTCATCATGGTCATCTAAATGTATGCATGAGAAGGCATTCATTTAACATTAACAGTTAGTAATAGCAGATTTTACGATAAGGCAAATGGCACTAACATAATAGGCAGTGTTAATTACTTAGTTACCTCCAGCATTAACAGCAGAGGACATGCTAACGTTGCCGCTGCTGCTGGGTTGAGATCCACTCCGGAGTGGATCAATAACACGACATTCATTCAAAGTTATCGCATGCTGTGTGTGCAAATGTTTCTGCATATTGGTAGTATTTCCTCCCTTTGATGAAATATCCACTTTGTAAGTATTGCAAGTCGCCCTGTTGTCATTTGCTCTCGTGAAATGTAGCCAAACTTTTGAGCACTTGTTTTCGGGCAATGTGCATGGAGACGTCTTTTGTGCACACTGGGATCGATAAGGGAATTGTTTACAAAATTGCCAAACGATTCCAAGGAATTGAAACACTGGGAACCGGTTGTCAACAAGAACCGGTTTTCGATTCCCATCCCTAGTCACACATGTGCATTTCTTCAATCTCTTGACTACACTGATGATCAGAGAATACATATGATTGTTACCCACCTGAACTCAGTTTAGAAATAAAGCACTCTGAGTAGTCAGACTAGAAAAGTGTGATACAAATGCAGTCCATTTATCATAGTGAAGAAAACTATTGACAAAGGGACATGCACATGGAGTATATATCAATGTTGGAAATCATCGCAAGTGGAGATATTGAAACAATGACTGTCACGGCAATTAATTAATCAATCATTAATCAATCAATCAATTATTTAATAATAATAACAATAATAATAATAATAATTCAACTTCAGCGTCTGCTCCATTATATTTGAAACTGCACATTTACAAAAATGTACATTTTTGTTGCCTTGATATCGATATGACCTTTTTTCATAATCATTGCATGTTTTCTGAGAGTTGTGAGTCTATTGTGCTTGTTTATATGTAATTATATCTAGAAATGTTAATCGCCTTATGAGAAAACAATGTTGATCTTTTTCTGTCAACATAATGTACACAGACAGCTCCACTGTGGCGTATCTAATGAGTATATGCAATCTGTTAGTCTAACTATTCCTATGATGACGATGATACTCACTGACACTTCACTTCACCTCTCTTCCCACGACTGAAGGCAAACACTTTGATAGGAACTGTTGAGAGGAATTATCTGAAGCCTTGTGCAATATGTCAATTTTTGAGTGGCATATGTGTGACCTAATGAATACTTGGGTCAGGTGGCCAAACGGAGGACAGTCCCAAACTGTCACTCTGATGTCCATCCCCTCATTCACCTGCTAATAGGATCAAAAGCAGGATGGTCATGGTTGGGCAACCAGTGGGTCATAGGCTAAGCCGAAACTGCGCCACCCTCACCCATCTGCCCCAGTTGGACTGCCGAACCCGTCCTTGGAGACTAGGAATATGACTCACTGCTTTATGTGTGTCTTTGTATATGTGTGTGTGTGTGTGTGTGTGTGTGTGTGTGTGTGTGTGTGTGTGTTTCTGTGTGGATGGTGGTTATGGATTGTACGTAACTACTCAATGGACCATCTCTATTAACTTTTCCATTGTTCGCTCTGGACTTTCAAGTTGACACATCCATATGGATTATCCCCCCTCATGACCAGTATAGTTGTGTATGACCACCCAACTAGTGGACCATACTGGAAGCCCTGGGGCCTCTTTTTTTCTCTGAATTCCAAGTTCCAAATTTATTTATTTTATTTTCATTTATTTTCAGTCTTATCGGCTTTATTATTCTTCTTATTATTATTAGTTATAACATTTTTCTGCTGGATTTGACACAATCTCCTGTTGCTCCAGTAACAGGAGATTGTGTCAAGTCCCAAATTCAACCCATCAACTTTAAGGTGAATGTGTATGTTATTACCCAACTCTCTGTGGTGAACATTAGCTTCTGCCAAATGACATCCTGATTCAACTTTGACCAGTTTGACTAGGTATCAGTAATCAGTAGATAAATAAAAACATGACAGTAACAAAGGACTTTTATGTTGACAAACGCAATGCCTAGATGCAATTATGCTGCTGGTAAAATAGGTGGTGGCAGAATTAAACCACAAAAGCAATGGCTGCAATTTGACAAAATGAAAAGAAGACGAAGCAGCTATGCACAGTTGATAACCATGAAGGAGGTCATTTTTTCCTAAACAAATCTCCAAGCCAAGTAAGTTTCAAATTCCCTTCAATTTCACACTGTTAACATAGAGCATTGCTTTAATTTCAAAAGCACAAAAATAAGTTTAGCTCAGTGTGGGACCTGTAAGAATAATCTTTATAGTCAAGATTTTGACTATTGTGGCTTGTGTGCAGATTTAAACTTTGGAGCCTAATGTTTTTGTTGTCCTGAATTATTTACAGATTTCAATGACTCAACTATGGCCAAAATTTGTTTATTCTTGTTTTCAGTCAGCCCCAATAACATAGTTTTGAACATGAGCAGAAATCTTGTTGAAATGCATATGAGCTATCAAAGGGTTTTATAAATTAATTTTAAAAAATGCATTTATCATTGATGTGAATAGGTCACCCTTGCACATCAAAAGAGGCTACTTTCCCAAAGAAATGACACAGAAAAGGACAGAAGAGTAAATCATGCCTATGTGTGTTAACTAAGTCGGGATAACATTAAAAGAGAAAAGCTGATCTATGGTAGAATTGTAACGGGTGAGTTTATAACCCAAATGCAGTACCACCAGTGCACAGAGATTTTTTTTAATGACTTTAATCTCGGGACTCAGCAGAGATAGATAAGCAACAACACACTGTAAAGTACAGTTTTGATGTAATGTCATTGAATGTGGTGCGGCAAAACAGCAAATTTCAGAGTCTCTTAAAATGTTTGGTGAAGCACACACCAAACAAGCACAGGCAGACAAAAGAGATCAGTTCAAAAGTGAATGCTGGAGTCTTGCATGAATACAAAGAACAATCTGGCCATTGTGTGTGTGGGAAAGCAGCTTAAATACTTTGAGTCTTATATTACAGTTTGGTTAGGTTTGAGCAACAAAACTTCTTGATTAAGTTTATGTAACCAAACTACTTCATTAGGGTCAGCGACAAAACTATTTGGTTATGTTTAGGGTAAGATCAAGTCATAGTTTCACAATGTAAACCATGTGTTAGAGAGGCTTACATTTCCCGTGTGTTTATTTTTCCAGTCTTTTTCTGAGAGTTGCAAAACTATGACATCAAAACAGCATGATTGTTCAGTCGCAAAGCTATGACATCAAAACAGCATGATTGTTCAGTTGCAATGATGGTCCTGAAGCAACATAATTATGTTATACAAACAACACCACTATGTGCTAGTCTATACGCCCTTTAGTGTTTTAATTTATATAATGAAGGGATGTTCAGTAGTTACCTGGTGGTGATTGTAGGATTCACTGGGTGTATCCATGTCTAAATGTAAGGGCAATGTGTACAGTGGAAAAGGTGGTGGGACAGCCCAGCCCTGGGCAGGGTGCCAGAAAGTTCAAATCTTATTTCCAAATCAAATTCAACCCTTCACTGTTCAGTTCTTTATTTATTTATCTTTTTTAATAATAATCCATAATTGTTTCAGAATCAGAATCAGAATCAGCTTTATTGGCCAAGTTTGCAAACAAAACAAGGAATTTGACTCCGGTTTTCTCACTCTCATGTGCAGTAAGACACAAATTAACAAATTTACAAAATAGAATAAAATAGAATAAAATAGATAAATAAATAAACTAAAAAATCTGAATTATCATTTTTTTCTGAATTGTATTTGTAGATTCAAGAATTGTAAATTGCTTTGGTATGTAACAGTGGTTAATGATCTTTATTGATTAAATAGCAATTTGGCAAGTTATTTAGCTTTGAGATCTCACATATATGCTATCATGGCTATGACTTACCAGAGCTACCGAAGTCTCCTCATTAACATCCTAATAGGATAGGTTGCAGAGGAATGATCAGTTTTAACATTTCAGCATGCAATCATCTGTGCATTTACATTACTATCTTAAAAGCCTCTTACATCATAACAAGTAATCAGAGCAAAGGCCCTCATTAGCCAGGAGCCAAGCTCTCCAGGGATCAGACAACACAGCTGTGCAGTGAAGAGCAGAGGTCAGACTCAAGGAAACCCAGGGCAGCCAGGTAAGCACAGTCGCTGGAGATTGACTAATGTTGACTCTGACCCTGAAACAGGTCCCTGTCAGGATACATTAAGCCAAACTCTGCCCATAGTGATCCCACCTGACCTCGACTAGCCCAATCAGCTTCACTTGGAACTTCAAGCTACCAACTGCGCTGCCAAACCACTCCAGTTGGCCCAGGGACCACAGGAATCTAGCGACCCTTAGCAATGCAGTCATCGCACTGCAGTGCCTCTATCAGCCCATTTGTTGGACTCAGGTGCCCCAGCCTATTGGAGTGTACCCCAGTCTTTCATTATCTGCACCACCTTACATTTTGACAGGCCAAGATCCCCATTTCGAAGAGGAGATTACTTCCAAACCCCTAGCGGCAGAAGTGGCTTTGGGCCCCCATCCACTAGTGAGCAGTACTTTGCAGTTGCGCCTTGGCCAGACTCCATCCCTACCATGAGGGGACCTGAAGAACTATGAAACTTCACATCACCCGTACAGTAGTCCACTCTGGTAGCAAGGCCTGTTTAGCCCTCAGATCAAGTCCCCTGCAAGGGACATCGAGCACTTTGCCTATGAGTAAGTATTTACGACTATCTTGAGAAAACTTAAGCTTGGAAAACCATGGCTAGCAGTGCGTTTCTGCGATATACCACGATTTTCAGACGACCTTCTTGAGAGAGTCAAATGTGACCCTGGAGTGCCTGACCTCTCCATAATTCTCTTGAAGCTTAAACAGCCACCACCTTACAAATGGATTCATACAAAACAGATCAAACTCCACAAGCTGCTTCTTCTTCCAGAAGAAGGGGCAGTCTCACACCTGAAAGGGGGAGTAGCCTATGCCTCAGGAGGAAGTAGCACCCCAGTTGTGCCAGAGTGATATCGTGTATGCCCCAACTCATTGTGTCGGCATGGACTAATTCCTAATATTGTTCCCCTGTTGTCTACACAAAAACACGTAAGGATACCATAGTCATGATGAATTACATTCTGCTCTCCTCCTAGAGACTCTATCTTATCTCTTAATGGAGGACCTCATCAGAGTAAGTGTGACAAGTTGTTATGTCACAGTATAGAGTAATCAATTGCAGAGTAATTCATCTCCAGGTTAAATTTTTGATTTAAACAAGGTTTATTTTATTTGTCTTTATTACAGTTATTACCCCTTGTTCATTAGTCACCATTAGTCACCTGTAAAATTAGTTATCTTTAAGATATACAGCTAGAAAAACAAATAGATGGTCATAGATAAAAGATGCAGAGTGGTTTGATTGCTCTGTGATCTGTAGGTTATGCTCCGTAGAGGGAATCGTGCTCTGCTTCCTCATTCAATACAGACAAGTGAGCGCAAGAGCTGCGTTGTGTGGTTTCTCCTCATTCCTCATTCCTCCTCTCCATTCACCCTAATTTAAGGGCACAACATAAGCCACTTGGTTAACAACCTGAGTGGTGGGAAGATTCCAGTCTATGTGTCTAGGTACACCTGGTGTATAGTCTTGTCAATGCAATTCCAATTTCTGTAGACCCTAAGTAAGAGATAGGATTCATTCTTAATCTGTATCTGTGTAATCTGATCTGTATTGAATGCTGGTTTTGGAAAGACAGCACACATGTACAGATTAAGATTAGATTAGACACCACCAACCCTCACCTAGCATGACAGTTGGCATTGTTGACAATAAAGTACTTTGCTCCTCGGACTTCTTACTCCTGCAGATCTTTATTTGGACACTTTCAAGAAGATTTTTCTGAAACAATTGGACAGCTGAATTTGAGTGTTTTTGGCCTGTTGTGGTTTGTGTATTCAGCCTTCACATTCCACGACAACACCACACCAGTGTGATAGCCCTAGGTCTCCTTCTTAGTGGCTGGATCATCATTGCAGTTGGGTCCATTGTTTGTGCCACCACGCTTTGCACACCAGACTGAGACCATCCCACTGGTCTGCTCCAGTCCTTTCCACAGTAAGCCTACTACCTTTCAGCCACCTTTCCCTTTCTTTTCTCTTTTCTTCTACCTTTCCTTTTTTTTCCGTTATTTGCAGTGAAACGTAATTGGAGATATTGAGGCAACCTCTGGGGAAAGATGAGTATCTTTCCCCAGAGGTTGCCTCAATATCTGCCCAGACAGCACAGCCTCTTTGAAATCTATGAATTCCATTGACTGTACGTACTGTTTGAACCTCTTTTCAATCCCACGAACACCTGAACTGTGTAATCTTAACAGATTGAACAGAGGCCTGTATGTAAACAAAAAAATATCAATAAATAACTCAGAATAAACAAATGGCACAAAAATCCCATTTGGTTTCAATCCAAGTCCTGGTGTCCCACTAGAAAAGATCCATCTGGACTTAGGGGAATCCCCATGACACGGCCATGACATCATCAAGGACATCAGTGTCATCAACACTTCCCACTTGACCTCCACTGCCATGACAAATGGCTACAAGAGGTGTATTGTTCCTTATCAAACATTTGTAATTTAAGTAGACCAGGCAACAGTTCTTTAACTCGCAGGACGTGTATAAACACATTCTTCATTGTGCCTCTCATATCTCTTTGTCAAGCCTTGCAGCCTTGAACCTCACAAGATCACTGTCACTGACACAGACAGAGTGAGAAGGGGAGAAGGTAAGATGATGGACACATCAAGATGATGGACGCATCATCTTGCCTTCTTCCCCTCTCACTCTCTCTCCCTCACATGCTCTCTCTCTCACAAACACATACACCCACTCTGATATACACACAGTAACATGTGCAACATGCATGCTGCCTTTATGCTTGTTAGTGCTTGTATTATAGCTGCTTGTGTTGTAGTTGACAATAAGTGTTTAGTGTTTGATTTTTGATCATTGATCAGTTTTGCTGAAGTTCAACAAATGCTATTGTACATGTAAAGAGCAATTGTCCTTGATTATTTGTGCATATATCTTGTGATAACAGCTGGTTGTGAGGATTAGTGCTCAAATTCAACCCATCACTGCTCACCTGATAAAGGAAGATGGTGTTTTAAACATTGGCATTTTAAATTAAACAACCTTTTTGTGGTTGATTGGTTGGTTGGTGGGTTGGTTGGTTGGTTGGTTGGTTGGTTGGTTGGTTTAGTTATTAGTCCCTGATCTCAGGCATAAAGGCAGGAAGCATGTTGCACATGTGCCTCATTATTATGAATTATTATTTAGATTTGTATTTATACAGTTATTGGTATTTTGAGTATGCATAATGTCTGCTCCTACAAGATTCAAATGGGGCCTGTTACAACCCTGTTTCCAAAAAAGTTGGGGCACTGTGTAAAACATAAATATAAACACAGTGTGATCTTTTGCAAAACAAGACAACATAAATGTTGAAACTGAGAAATTTCATAGTTTTTGGAAAATGATATCCTCATTTAGAATTTGATGCCAGCAACATGTTTTTGTTTTGTTTTTTTAAAAAAAATGGGACAGTAACAACGAAAGACTGGAAAAGTTGCAAAATGCAAAAAACACCGGGTGGAACATCTCACAATTAATAAAGTTAACTTGCAAAGGTTAATAACATGATTGAGTATAAAAAGAGCATCCCAGAAAGTCTGAGCCCTTCTGAAGTAAAATGGGGAGGGGTTAACCCCTCAGTGACAGATCGTGTTGGCAAAGAGTGCAACAATTTAAGAATGATGTTTCTCGACACGAAATTGCAAATGACCTGGGATTTCATTGTCTGCAGTACATAATGTCATCTGAAATCTCTGCACGCAAGGGAAGAGGTCAAAAACCAGTGATGGATCAGTGCTGTGATCTTCACGCCCTCAGACACTACTGCACTGACACAACAGTCATACTTTTTAGTGGACATCACTGCAAGGGCTCAGGAACACTTCCAAAAACCATTGTCACAGCACACAGTTCAAATGTCAGCATCCATGATGGTTTGGGGGCGTACATGCCTGCGCATTTGGAGCAACATATGCTGCCAAGTAGACAACATCTTTTTCAGGGAAGGTCTTGTTTATTTCAGTAAGGTAATGCCAAGCCACATTCTGCATGTATTAGAAGCCTTGGATGAACAGTAAGGTCTGCCTCCTACTAAAGGAACACGACACTGCCTTCAGATCTGGTGATGCAACGGCCTACAGCTCATCCAGAGCTAACTTGAAGAGGGGCATCAGGGAAGCTAAACACGCTCACAAGCTAAAGATTGAGTAGCACCTTCACAACAACGCCAAAAAAGACAGCCCCACGAGCCAGCAATAACTCCCTCCCTGATGAGCTTAACCACTTCTTTGCTGGCTTCAACAACAAACAACCAGCCATCAAAACTGCTCCATTGCCATCTGCACGCCACTGCACTCCATCCTGACGCACCTAGACAACAACAACACCTTTGTGAGGATACTGTTCATTGACTGCAGCTCAGCATTCAATACAGTCATCCCCTCCAAGCTGGTCAACAAACTTAGTGACCTCGGCAACAGCACCTCCCTCTGCAACTGGACCCTGGACTTCCTGACCCCAGTCTGTTAGGTTAGACAACCACACCTTCACCACCCTGACCCTGAACACCGGCGCCCTACAGGCCTGTGTGGTGTGTTCTCCTCTACTCACTCTTCACCCATGACTGCGTGCTTGTGCATGGCTCCAACTCCATCATAAAGTTTGCAGACAACACCACAGTGATAGGCCTGATTACAACAACGAGTCAGCCTACAGGGATGAGGTTCAGCAGCTGGCGATGGGGTGCACCGACAACAATCTGACCCTCAACACCAAGAAGACCAAGGAGCTCATTGTGGACTACAGGAAGACTAAAGGCTGCAGTCACACTCCCATTCACATCAATGGGGCTGAGGTTGAACGTGTCTCCAGCTTCAAGTTCCTGGGCGTTCACATATCCGAGGACCTCTCCCGGACTCTCAACTCCTCCGCCCTGATAAAGAAGGCTCAACAGCTCCTCTGCTTCCTGAGGAGACTGAAGAAAGTTAACCTGGCTCCCCAGATCCTAGTTAACTTCTACCACTGCACCATCGAGAGCATCCTGACCAACTGCATCTCAGGATGGTACGGCAGCTGCACAACCACCACCCAGTACATCACTGGTACCCAGCAAACTGCCATCGACGACCGTCAGTGCAGGCGGTGTCTAAGAAGGGCATGCATTATCAGCAGTGACACCTCCCACCTCAACCATGGACTCCCGCACCAGCAGGCACAGGAACAGCTTCTTCCCCAGAGATGTTACCCTGCTATACTCCATCCCCCAGCACCGACATCCCCTCTTACCACCTCATGACCTCCCTCCATCACCCTCCCATTGATTGACACTAACATCCCCTCTTACCACCTAACTTTTTTGAAATGTATTGCTATCATCAAATTCTAAATAAGAATATCATTTTCAAAAACAATGACATGTCTCAGTTTTAACATGTGATATGTTGTCTTTTGTGCTATTTTCAATTACACAATGAGCTTATCAGTTGCTGCCTAATCATGACTGACCCTCAACCCCCAACCGTTTCTGGGGGCACCACTGAGTGTGGCCTGTGAAAGATGTTATGAAAATTTAAATGTCTCTTAATAGGAAAAGATTCCTCACCCCTGTCTTACAATTAGTGTAGCATAACCTTTTAAAGTTGCTGACATACATCTTCTCAAAAATTTAACTTCACGTTGGGGCAATGATGTCCATGGAGAGAGCATGTGGGGACCGCAAGAACAGTCACAGGTCACAAGTAAAATCAAACTTGAACAAAGGTGAACATTAAAATTATTATCCCAACCATCAATTATGAGTATCCATCAAATTTTGTACATCCTGATTTAAATTCAATTCAATTTTTAACTAATTAAACGTGTTTTTTTTTTGTTTGTTTGTTGTTTTTTTTTACAATTTTCCACTCCTTGGACTTTCTGTATTTAAATGTTTCTGACTCAAATACAAATCATAAAGTTGCAGGAGCAGTTCAACAATATTTATTGACAAAAAGGCAATAACAAAAAGCTTTCAGGATGATGAGGCTGGTAAAGGGCAAATCTGAAAAAAAAAGGAAATGAGGAAGACTTTCAACATAAAACAGGAAATGACAAAACAAAAAACCAAAACCATGATGTCCCAGACGTCCCTTCAAAAAAGAAAGTCCAAAAAAGTGCAAGTCAAAGTGAATGGGTGGAAGGGGGCCTGGAGGAAGGATTCAGGGACAAGTGGTCTATGACCTGAAGAATGGAAGTCTGAACAGGAACGGAGCTGGGAACATCAGGCAGGCAGCCTGGGGACTGGGCAGAGTTGGAGTAGGAGACCTCAGGCTGGTGGCCTTGGGGTTGGACAATGGCAGAGTAGGAAACCTTACATGAGCAGCCTGAGGCTGAACAGATGGGCAGAACTCCTCTGGAGGTTGGGCAAGGGACCGGGGGTGAAGATGGAATCCCTCTGCATGGCATAACACCTCTGGAGGTTGGGCAGGAGGCCACTGACATACATGGAATCCCCCTGGAAGTCAATGATTTGGCTCGAGATCAGGACCAAAGGCCAGTGCCAGGAGATCTGAGCTGAGGGTCAACAAAAGGGCAGCAGGACTGGAGGCCAGTGACACATGAGGAAAGCTTTCAACATAAAACCAGAAATAACAAAACTAACAACCAAAGCCATGAGACAGTGTCTTGGTCTGCCGTGGCCTGACCATCTCTCAGAGTGAGGATGGAGACAATGATCTGATATTCAGCTCATCAGTATATGGTCTCTGAACTTGAATGAGTTAAAGTGAAGTGATTAGGCACAGACAGTCACTGTCGCTGCTTTTGTGAGTTGAATAAAGTGTATAAAGGCTGTGAGAGTTAGTGTGAGCATTCAGGTAACATCAAGCTAACAGCTGAACTAACATCAAGCTAACATGAGGCAGCCTGGAGGCTAACCACCACATTTCCATCAAGTAAGTGCTTTCAGACTTTGAACTGCATTAACTGCAGTGCCACCCGTTAGCCAGCACTTGAGAGGAGATCAGCGACCAGACCAGGAGCAATTTTCTTCATGGGAGCAGGGACTTCTGTTAATAGCATGAAGAGCCGCTGCCCAGAGACTTAAGCTGGTCTATTTGTTTATTTGGGATTTTTCTAAGTTAAATGGTTATTTTAATTTTGCATTTGTTTACACCTATTTTGGGTTTAATAAATCTTTACATTTTGATATTTTGAAACCAAAACAGTGTTTCTTTGTTATTATTTTTGAGTAATTCATAGGTTTAAAGCTACTCCATCAGTGTTTACATGTGCTTCTAGTGAGTTTAAAGGTGTTCAGTGAATTTAATGTTGTCCATAGTGAGATCAATTCTGGCCACAGTGAGTCTAAACACAGTTTGAGTCTTTTCCTTTAATACAGTACATTAGAGAGACAGACACACACTCAATTCACATTAGAAGCATAAAATACAGTAACTTCAGCCCGTTGAACGAATCAGGGTACTGTTCATAAGGCCTGTAGACAAGAACAGTCAGTCAACAGATTACCCCCATTCCTCCTGCCATCTACCTGAGCTCAGACCTGACAGTTCTACTTCACCACACCCCCTCCCTCCCCCTCGCAGCACTCCTGACACCAGCAGCACCTTTTTCACACCACTTAACCCCCCTCTGCTCCACATCACAGACTACATTCACCTACCCCCACGTCATTCTACATGAGCCACCCCCCAGTCCTCCCCCAGGCTTCTCCATAACAGCTGACCAGGTGAGGAAGGAACTCAGGAGGATGAAGGCAAGCAAGGCTACAGGTCCAGATGGCATCAGCTCCAGATTGCTCAAGAACTGCGCAGGTCAGCTTTGCAGGGTCCTCCTGTGCATCTTCAATTTGAGCCTCAGTCTGGAGAGAGTCCCAGCCCTTTTGAAAACTTCCTGTGAAGTTCCAGTCCCAAAGACCGCACATCCCAGGGAGCCCAACCACTTCAGGCTGGTAGCCTTAACTTCCCACTTGATAGAGTCAGAGTTATGATGATTTGGTTTTGTTGGTTGTTTGTATTTTTTGTTAACCCTTCTTTTTCTCTGTCTGCAGTGCAGGTGTGGCCTGGCGGTGCAACGAGCAGACGGTGCACCTGATTGTCTCATGTTTTAAGCAGCATGCCGAAGTCGGCACGCTGCCAGATTGTCAGAGCAACTTGCTGAGACTTTCCAGCCATTTGTCCTGTTATCATAGCTTCCTTGTTACCTAGCCTCCTTTCCATAGTTCCCTGTGTACGAATCTTGTCTTTGTTTTGTTTTTCCATAGTATAGCATCCTAGGTTTGGGTTTTGTTGTTGTCGTGTGTTTTTCTTCCTACCCGCTCGCCAGGGTGTAGTGAATATTTTTGTTTCCTTGGGCTGATTTTGTGTTGGTTTGCTTATTGGATTGTTGTAGTGTTTTGGTTTATTTTGTTATTGTCAAATAAACAGTTTGTTAAACGGCTCCCTTGGTTCTCTTGCCGCTTGCCTCTTGGGTCTACTAAAAATTTCTTGATTTATCAATCATAACACTGATGAAGACTTTGGAGAGGATTATACTGAACCACTTGCGTCACCTGCACTCTAAGAAATTAAATAGTTATGTTGTTCATATTATGTGACTTTGTTATGGTAAAATTACTATAACTATTAAGTTTTTACAGAAAACTTAAGAGGGTTTCATTGGAATAAGGTAACAGTAAGAGATTTCAAGGCTACAAAGCACAGCAGATTCAAACTAACATAACCATCTCACTTAAATCACACATGCACGCATACCAAAGATACTCTACTATGACGCAGTTCTCAGACATGCACAGTAAACACGGAGCTTAGCAACCGTTGACAGTCGCCCATCTGCGTGGCCGTGAGCTTTTTTTTTTCTTCAATGTGGGTAAATCTGCACATCCAGAGATGTACTCTCATCTACCACCTACTTTCTCACTATACGCTGTTCTGAAAAAAAACAAAACACACACACACACACACACACACACACACACACACACACACACTGTCACGGTGCTGCAACTAAACTACACAGCTGTTAAATGATTGGCTGTTTGTCACTCGAGAGTCCAGGGATATGATAGGCTGTTTCAATGAGCCAGGCAGGGCGCACACGTGGGACTGTCTGTTAGATGATTGGCTGGTTCATATTTGTTATGTGCTTTCCTGTTGTACATTTAGTGCATACACATGAAATTATCCAGCTGTTTTCTTAGCGCTGTGGGGTGGTGGTGGTATTGTTTTGTCTTACACATCTGTGTTTTTAAAGTACTTCTCTCCAAGGAGATTGCATTATGGGGAATGAAAATGTTTTGATGTTTTATTTTGTCCAAATAAATGAGTTTGGGGTGTGCCATTGAGATATATTTGTGCCACTGTTAAATGTTATTACTTGAATTCTGAAATGGCCAGATGTTTTTCTTTTGTGCCAGCTCATGCTACACCCCTTCAATCATTTTTTCAACTTAAATATTGAGCAAAAAACAGGGGAAGCTCTGGTGGGCTTGAGCACTTTTTTTAAAATTCACATTTTAAATTTCATATTATATTTTAAAATCTAATAAATGATCCTAGAGTAATACTAAACGCTTAATTTTCATGTGTTAGACACATTTTCCATGAAAGAGGTTTTTGTTTGTTGTTATTTGTTTGCTTTGTGTTTCACCTGATGGATGCAAAGCCAGAGGCTTAAATGTAGTTGCAAAAAAATCTTAACTTAAATTCATTAATAGCAATTGGTAGAAATATATATATATCTGGTGCAGTTGACTCAGAGAGCCACAATGTAACAACATCTAACTGCTATTTACTATGTTCTATGTCTGTTTTATAAGCAGTACTCATTTTGATAGCTGAGGAGATTACTAATCACTGTCTCTCTTCTTTTTAGGCTCTGAATGTGGAGGTGCAAACAGTGCTCTGAGACTGTATCTACGAGGTACCAGTTACTAAAACACTACAAATTGAAGCATGGTCATTATGGTCAGAGACACTCATATCTATGCACATACTATGAATGTCCATGCTCATTCAAAACATGGAATGCTCTTAAAACTCATCTGAGTCGATGTCATCTTGATGTGTCATGTACTAGAAGTGCAGAACTAGGAGTTTTTACATGCCTTTTGTGCCCTGGAAGTGAAATACCATCTAGTAGAGAGTACTTTTCTCACATCAACAACCATCTGAAGCGTTATGAAACAGTAACTTGTGTGTTTCAGAATTGTATGTTTCAAACTAATATATATGCTACATATAAATCACACGAGAGTAGGAGGCATCCACATTGCACAGTTAAAGATTTTAAAGTTGAAGTAGTGAAAGGTGGTAATGTAAATGATGACCATACATCTGAAGACCAGACAGGTGATCTTGGAGAAACTGCTTCAGACTTTTGTCATTTCATTGAAACTGACTCACCAAATGAGAACTTGGAAGAAACAATTACAACTTTTGAAATTAGAGTTTTTTTCACATCCGCCATGTTCAGCAATTGATGGCTTGCTTGAGGAGTTACATGTCATTTTTACTTCTGCAGCACTGCCTATATCACACAGCTTTTGGCATTTTCAATAAACATAACCTCCACGTTGACCAGTTCATAATTAATGAACTCAGTGTCGCCATTTCTACTAAAAATCCTTTGGTAAAAGCTATAGCTAAGGGAGGTCCATTGGCATCTGCCTTCAAACGCAAACAATACTACAAGGAAAAATTTAAGGTTGTGGAACCTGTTGAGTATGTACTAGAGGCAAGGTCCAACAAAACATTTCAGTACGTTCCTTTGCTAAAGTCTCTACAGCAGTTACTTGCTCGTAAAAATATAGTTGATAAGCTTGTTGATAATTATACAACCTTATCTGCAAATGTAAACCAGTATGTGTGCTTTCAGGATGGCGAGCATCACAAAAACAATCAGTTTTTTTGTGAGGATTTAAGGATTTTCCTATGTTTTTATGTCGACGACTTTGAAGTTTGCAATCCATTGGGAACATCACGCAAGAAACACAAACTGTGTGCAGTGTACTGGATTTTAGGTAACTTACCTCCTGCTAGCAGCTCGACCCTTTCTTCAATTTACTTGGCGCTATTGTGCAAAAGTGATTATGTTAAAACTTTTGGCTATGAGAAGATATTTGAACCTCTGTTGCATGATGTAGTGATTCTGGAACAGCAAGGCCTATATATTCCACACCTTGGAGCTTTTATCAAGGGCACAATACAGTGTGTTGTTGCTGACAATCTGGGAGCTCATGGGCTAGCTGGATTTGTGGAGAGTTTTTCAGGAAAATATTTCTGTCGATTTTGTACAGCTCAGCGCTCTGATATTCAGACACAAGAATTAAAAACAGGAGTCTTTGAGCGCAGAACCAAGGAAGTTCACCAGCTTCATGTCAGAACAGCTCAAGAAAAGGAGATAAGCTGCTCTGGGGTAAGAAAGTCTTGCATTTTAACTAGCAGCCTTTCTCACTTTAATGTGACAACAGGCTATCCCCCAGATATTGTCCATGACCTATTTGAGGGCATAGTTCCTGTCGAGCTAGCACAGTGCATTGAGGTGCTAATATTTAAAATGTTGTTCACTCTTGAACACCTCAATGATCTTATCCATTCTTTTCCTTACAAAGAAGGAGATAAAACGAACCGGCCTTATTTGTTACCAAAAACTTTCCAAAAGAAACACACAGTAGGTAGTAGTAGTCTTCTTCGGTTACTCCCTTTAATTTGCAGGAAAACTTGTTCCACTGAGGAACCTGCTTGGCAAGAGATTTTGGATTTTAAAGGATATTGCAGAATTGGTCATTGCACCTGTTCATAGTCTTGAATCAATTGCATACTTGTGCAAGTGCAAAATATCAGAGCATCGAAAACGGTATCAGGAACTGTTTCCTGATCAAAGGTTATTGCCCAAACATCATTTTCTGGAACACTATCCAGAAATGATAAAATGGTCCATACTGACACAAGGGGACCAAAGCCCCTTGTGTCAGTATGGACCATGCAATTCAAAGTCAAGCATAGCTTTTTTAAGCAGGTTGTTAGGCATATAAATAACTTTAATTAATTTTCAGAAATAATTCAGCTGTGCATTATAAGAAATGATTTGAGTCTCATCATTAAAAAACTGACCTCATGGTACAGAGACCACTATCGAGCTTTTGAGTTGTATCCAACAAGACAGTTTGCAGTGGTTGAGTTGAAGGAGCTTTCTGACCAGTATCCTTTGGCTGACTACAGATTTGGATCCTTACGAATGGTGACTTTAAAAAGATTTGTACATGTGACAGGTATTTTCTTTAAATGGTTTGTCAGTTATTAAAACTCAGTTACTCTTAAGTGTTGCAGTGCTGAAATTCATTATGCAAAGGCTGATGAAATTTATGTAAGAAAGTTATTAAGTACTTTGTTTTTGTTTTTCAGAATGAACACAAGATGATTGCATCCCTGAGAGTTGTACTTGGAGTAGACAACGCATCAAAACTAACTCTGGCCAGTGGGATGCCGGATTCAGTAGAGGCTCTCAAAGGAGAAATTGAAAGACAATTCACCTTGCCTGGAAATTTCAGACTGCAGTACAGAGATGGTTGACTTCGACAATGAGTTTGTGAACTTGACAGAGATCAAAGACAAGAGCACAGTTAAAGTCATATATTTAACAGATGAGTCAGACACAACCACATATCAGTTAGATGACAGTTCTTTGTCCACAGCATCAGATACAGATATACTTTCCTCCTCCGAGTCTACATCTTCAGGTTCTTCCCTTAGATCACAGCCATGGCCCCAACATTTCCAGATACCTCAGTTTAATTATGAGGTACAGATTCAGTTGGAAAGGGCCAACCAAGCCTTCCTGAACAGTGGTACTCTTTTGAGTCCAAGTCCCAAACTTAAGTCAGATATACTTGATGGTTTGGCATCAGAAATTGTCAAATACAAAGTTTATCCCTCAAGTACAGAGTTTGATGATGTTGCTGAGGCCCTGATAACTAAATATCCTTGTTTAAAGGAGCAGGGATCAGTTACTGGCTTCTATGGATGGAAAATTAGTCTAAAATATAAAATGGCAAACTACCGCACAAGACTGAGGAACATTGGCCGCCCAGAGTTGAGCATCAATGCTGTCAACAAAAAGTGAGGTGCCTTGGGTCAAAGTCCAAACCAGGTAAAGAAGCCAAAGAAAGCAGAGGTCAACTTCTGTCCTGATTACCCATCAGGCGAAACCAAAGAAAGCCTTGAGAAGGAAAGGCAAGCACTTATATTAGAGGTGAAGAAGAAGAACAACCATCAGCTAATCAACAATAAAATGGAGAAGACCTTTGCCCATAGGAGACAAGAAGTAATTGAAGATATGCCCTTCATAGCAGACTTTAAAAACAGATGGCCAGCTCAGAATCAGGTATTGTTCATGTTTTGTTTTGTTTTTCTTATGACTGTACATTTATTAAGCAATAAGCTCTTCATTTTGGAAAAAAGTGGACTGAAGTATATCAGTGTAGGTGTAATTCTTTTGAACCAGGTGAATGGAGAAAATTCCATGCATTTGGTCAATCTGTCTGTATTACAATGCACAGTATATTAGCATAAATGCAAACCATTAACCCACCACCTTAAAATGTATAGCCAATAGCAGACCTATGTTTACATTTCCACAATATGTGACTAGTTGAAAGTGATGTGAGATCATTTTTAGTTTTTATTTTAGTGAGATTCTGTCTCAATCTGTTGCAGGTTCACCCACATTACCACAGTCCCCCTGAGGTCAGCCTTTATGGCCCAACTGGATCATTACTCCAGCCAACTGATGAAGGTTTTCAAAAAGAAGGGAGGGGCAGCAGGATGCAGAATCATGGTAGCCATGGACCAGGTGTGTGTTTTTTACTTTAATCCTGACCCCATAGAGTTTAACTCTTAACATAAATAAGCTGTTTGGTGTCACTGTTTAACCTCTTTCCCTCTTATTAGGTGTTTCACTTTGAATCAAGTTCAAATATGCTTTAGAGCCATATCATAAGCAGATGTAGTATCATAAAAGAATGAACTCATGAGCATCATTAACACAATTTCTAATTCTATTTCATTTCATTATTCTATACCCTCAGTTTATGTCACTTAATATTAAAATTACAAATCTAAAACCATTAGTTATTTTTAAAAGGTTTGGTAAAAAATCTGTTTTTGGTCCACAGAATCCAAGCATTGAAGTAAGACAGGAATGCATACTGAAATCATTATGCATCTACTTAAATGAAGATCCTGACAACCTTGTTAAGAAGTACATGGTGAGTTATGACACTGTTGATCAACAATAGCTTTTGATATAGCTAATTAATATAGAAAATGCATTTTAACACTGTTATGTTAATATTTCAGAAACTTGTCTGGATAGCTTACACTCAAATTGTCTTGTTGATAGGATGAATTTTCCAAAGATAGCAGAGACATTTAACTGACACATTTGTTAACCAAAAAGTACTGGGCAGTATTTTTTTTTTTTTCAAACATTTTTGTATCTCCTCCAGGTTTTTGATTTCTGTCTAAATATATATAAATATATATGGTCATAAGTATAGAATTTAGAAAAGACACTGCAGGCTAATAATAAAAATCACTCCTGTAAAAGCAATCAACCATGAAGCTCCTGTGTGTTCCTTAATCATTAGTTTTTGAAGCTGTTTCTACAAACCATGGTACAACACAGCTCTGTGGAACAAACAAGTACATTTTAATACGATAATGTAGATTCATTGTTTATCTTGCCCTTTTCTTTTTTTCACTGATTTCTTGACAAGAAAAATACAATTCTTATTCTTTAAAGACACTGGCAAATATTAATGAAAAATATACATTCATAATACATGTTTGATTAATACTGTTTCTTTCTGCCATTTTGAGGATGTTGATGTTGGTGCAGTGGGAGAAACAGAGAAAACGGTTTTGGGCATCTACATTGTGCAACGAGAGGGAGCAGAGGGAACAGATCCACCTGAGGATGTTGGCATCATCTTTGAAGGATGTACAGTGCTGCAACACCTAAGAGATGTGGCAAATGGCTGTGCAACCCTGTTTGGCTTGATCTATTGCTTGAACTTGAGCTTTCCCAAGGACCTGTGATACACTTTTGAGTTTCTCCAAAACGTGGTGATGGGATTGGATGGGAACAAGCTTTCCACTAAGGTACAAGTCCTCAAAAACAAACTGCATGAGTAAATTGCCATCAAGGTCTTACTCGAGGGAAAAACTGAGCGCTTTTGGACTGTGGGCTGATGCTGGACACAACTGTTAAGTTTGAAGACATTTTTTTGTTGGTCTATAATTGTGTTATTTGACACATTCACCTGTGGTACATTTTTTTTTAAAGTAATGGAGTTTGTCATGTTGATACTGTGTTCTGTGATGCATCTCAAGTGTTATGAAACAGTAATGTACATTTCAAGCTAATGCCAGGCCTATGCTGTTTCCAAATCACACAAGAGTAGGAGGCATCCATATTAGACAGTTAAACACTTCAAAGTGTTTGAAGCTGTCACTGTTACTGTGACTGCATGTCTGTCTGTCTCTCTCTGTCTGTCTGTCTCTCTCTCTCTCTGACTGCATTTCTGTCTGTCTCTCTCTGTCTGTCTCTCTCTCTCTCCGACAGCATTTCTGTCTCTCTCTCTCTCTCTGTCTGTCTCACTCTCTCGCTCTCCCTCTCTCACCCAACCGGTCGAGGCAGATGGCCGCCCACCCAGAGCCTGGTTCTGCCTGAGGTTTCTGCCTATTAAAAGGAAGTTTTTCCTCACCGCTGTTGCCAAGTGCTTGCTCATGAGGGAATTGTTGGGTCTCTGTAGATAAAAGAGCACGGCCTGTACCAGCTCTATATGTAAAGTGTCCTGAGACAACTTTTGTTGTGATTTGGCGCTATACAAATAAAATTGAAATTGAAATTGAAATTGAAAGTTGAAGTAGTTAAAGGTGGTAATGTAAATGGTGACCATACATCTGAAGACCAGACAGTTGATCTTGGAGAAACTGCTTGAAACTGACTCACCAAATGAGAACTTGCAAGAAACAATTATTTAAAAATTGGCAAGTGTTCTTTTGATATTAGAGGTTTTTTCACATCTACCATGTTCAGCAATTGATGGTTTGCTTGAGGAGTCACATTTCATTTTTACCTCTGCAGCACTGCCTATATCACACAGTACAGCTTTTGGCATTTTCAATAAGCATAACCTTCACGTTAACCAGTTCATAGTTAACCAAATGTTTAAGTCATCTATAAAAGTTAACTGGTTCAACAAATGGGCATTTAATAGTGGTCACATTTGATCACCATTTTATAGTTTAAATGTTGTTGCTTGTTTCATCAAAACGAAACAAAATGATTCAGGTGGGTTAAAAGAGTGACATTATACATTCATACTCTTTATTTTTATTTCATAAGTACATTTTCAGTGTCTGTGAATGTGTGTGTGTGTATACACATACAATTATACACATGACTTTGTTATTTGTAATAGTCCCACTAATGCTTCCAGAGTATAATAAAGGCTCAAGTGAATTTAAGCAACTTAAATTGTATTTATTTTACTTATTGATTAATCAGTACAACTAAGGTGTTGCATTAACACAAACTTGCCACATTAATAATGTTCAATTATGTTAAGTTAATTGAACACAATCATATTAATTTAAATTAGTTAATATGGTGTCAGCAAATCCAACATAATGTTGTTGTGGTTATGCAATGTAGCAATATCATGTAGCTTTAAAGTAAAACAATAAAGTTAGATTTAATTAATATGTGTTGTTCACATTAATAGTGTATTGCTTTTGCTGTTTAAACAATACAGTTTGGTGGGACCGGTTGACATAACTTGGTTAAGTAAAATCAACATTTCATTTCTTAGAGTGTGGTGAGCAGCGAGTTGAACCCATACAGTTTGCATATTGTCGAGGCATCAGCGTGGAGGATGCAGTCATATAACTGCTCCATCGATCTCTTTCTCATCTGGAGCATGCTTGAAGCATGTGGTGAGGGTCATGTTTTTCGACTTCTCCAGTGCTTTCAACACAATATAACCATCACTGCTCAGGTTGAAGCTGGAAGGAGCCGGCGTAGATGCCACCTGGCTGCGTGGACCTTTGTCTACCTCACCAATAGCTTTGCTTTGCGACTGCTTGTCTGATGTGGTAGTTGGCAGCATGGGGGCTTTACAGGGGACAGTTCTCTCCCTTTTTCCCTTCACCCCCTACACATTGGACTTCAGACACAACACTGACAGCTGCCACATCCAGAAGTTCTCCAATGATACAGCCATCGTTGGATGTGTATCACAAGGGAACAAACTGAAATACAAGGAGGTTGTAACCAACTTTGTTGACTGGTGTGGACTGAACCACCTGCACATAAACGACAAGAAGACGAAGAAGATGGTAATTGATTTCCAAAGGAAGGTACCAGAGACTACACTAGTGGACATCCAGGGCTTGGACATTGAGATTGTGGGGGATTACAAATACGTGTTCACCTCAACAACAAACTTTTTTGATTATTATTCCTCAATTGTACAAAAAAAAAAATAATAATAATAATAAAAAAATGAAATTCATATGTACATGCATTTTGATAAAGTTGCATTTTGTTTGTTAAAAAAGTTAATATTCAAGACAATAATGAATGCAGGTCCATTTAGTGCTAACATTAATATCACTGTAGTAATTCTAAGAAAATAGGAGAATTAGGAGAAAAACATCTTAAGATAACAAGATTACTTGGTGATATCGAGCTACTCTTTCCTTCCTTGTTCTTTAAAGATGGAAACAAAAAAAAAAAAGAAAAACAAACAAACGGACAAACAAAAATTCTCAGATTACAACTTAATCAGCAGACATAAGAACATTATAATGTTCCATAATATCGAAGCAAAAAGTATATCCAGTTTGGTCGGCTGTGCTATTATACTGGTATACTGCAGATAATATAGTATATTGTCTGGCCCATATGGTTGCAGAAGCCAGGAAAACAGGCTCACAGGATTAACCAAGTAGACCAGAAGCCAGTAATACATGGCTAATGAATCCAACAGTCTACGATTATGGATTTAGCTAAGTGAGAGACAAAGAGTTGATAGAGCTAATTTGAGTTGGGCTAGTCTTGCTCATAACCACATTTGGGCTGAGGGATAGTGGCCCTCACCTTGCTGCCTATTCTCTTACCATTTACTGGACCCCACAGTAAGTATGAGACATAGTTTAAGTATTAAGTAATAAGCCCTATTATTATTTCTCCAACAAACACAGACGGTCTGAGTTCAGCTGTTTAGCTACACCCAAGTGAAAAAATATATAGTTAAGCATACTTAAAATATTTTTAAATATTGCAGTGTTTCAGGTACATTAATATTAATGTGTATTTACTTTTTACTTTTGCTAAATATACTGCAGTATATATGTATATGTATATATTTTAGTCAATTTTAAGTTCAATTCTTAAAGTGCATTTTTTACAACAATTTCCTGGTGTATTTTTAGTAAGTTTCTTACAACACTATCAGCACAATAGTGCATTTAAAATTAAGTTACACAGATCAAAAGTACATTAATTATATGCTGTTATGACTGACTCAAAAGTATATTTCTACTTGCTAATCCATATATATTTATTTGCCATTCCGTGTAGCACATACAGGTACACAAAAGCATGTATAAACAAGGCCTACCTTATACATAAACTTATTTCACACTTCTGTCATAACAACAGACAAAACTAGTAAGTGTCACATTTTTAACGCTTGTTTTATTATTATCTTAAACATCCAGAATTTTCTAAGGATCAGACAATAAGAGGTGCCAAATATTTCAAGGACAAGCGGGAATTACTGTGCACTGAATGCATAATATATCTGACGACATATATGGAAGGAAGTTTTTCCTCACTACTGTCACCAAGTGCTTGCTCATGAGGGAATTGTTGGGTCTCTGTAGTTTAAGAGTATGGTCTGTACCACGACTTCTGTTGTGATTTGGCACTCTAGCCTCCTGAGAACCAAGGAAAAAAAGTTTCTTTCAATTTAATTTTTTTGTGATTTCCTGCCTCTTTGGAACTAAAACAACAACTCACAATTTCAAATTTTGTAAAATATTTTTATTTTAGATTTTACAGCATGTCCACTGTAGTGGACTAAAAGAACAATTTTGCCATAACACAACAAAACCATAATAGGCTGACAAGAAAACAAGAATATCAATCCATTTTTCAATGAAACCGAACATTTGGCCTGCATCTTTTGTTGAACTACTAAATGACTCAAAAGATATACACCAAAACCAAATGTCAACTACAGAGGACACAAATGAATAGGCTGAGTCTCAGGAGGATATAAATAAAATTTGATTGAATTGAAACATTTGATATGTACAGTACATCCTGCTCATCCTCAGTTTTAAGTATACTTAAAGTGAATTGAAAATGCTCAAGAAGTATGGAAAAATATACTAGTAGTCTGATTTTAGGATTAGTTAAGTACATTTAAAGTGTACTGGCAATGCTCAAGCAGTATGGAAATATATTAATGTCGATGTACTTGAAATGCAGTAGTATTTTAACCACATTAAGTGCAGTATATTTAAGAAAATTGGTAGTACACTTTAAATCCTCAAGTAAAGTAAAGTAAAGTAAAGTGTTCTGAAACTGTTCAAGAAGTATGTAGTAGTAGAAACAAGTTAGTATCCCAATCCCAATGCATTTGTAATCTATTAATGTTCGATTTTATGTAAACTCAAAGTAGAAATTACATTATATTATAAATGTTTCAGTTGTACTTTAAATCGAAAGATTGAGAAAACAAACAAACAAACACACACACACACACACACACACACACACACACACACATATTAAGTCATTTCAAAAATAATGACAAAGTGTACATGTGAACTAAAGAAGACAGGTTTTTTTTTTTTTTTTTTTTTTCGATTCAATTAAAAAAACTATCACCAAATCCAGAGGAATGTAGTGATGTACATGTACTCAAGTGCTGTCTTGTTTTACTGAGACTTGGTCTGCACTTGAGTACTTCTTCCATTTCATTATTATTTGTTATTTATACTTCTACTCCATTACATTTATGAGGGAAACTAACTAGATAAGCTACCTTGCAGTTGGCTATAGCGTCAAATTTACCATATAGACACAAGATCTTCGCATCTAACTCTGAGCAAGAAAGCAAATAACAAGTTCCAAATAAAGGTCCATAGAGGATGTGCCTTTACTTGTAATAGGGTATTCCTTTAATTGTGATATTATTATTTTTCTTATGAAATCCATACATCTTCAAAGCTGACCAAACCATAATGACGACAACTTACTGTATTTGATCCTATTCCACCACAGTTTTGATATAGTGCTCCCAAATCCCAAAAAATTCACATCTGAGTGCTGATATTTTGAACATCATGTTTGAACTGGAATTTATGTAAACTTGAAATGTGAGATGTCTTGTTTTTGTTTTGTATATGTTTGTGTCAATATATGACTGCAATGTAATTAGACTGTGAAACATTTTGGCAGTTTTTGGAATCCATTGCTTTCTTCTACACCCAATCAAACACCAAACTATATTATACGAATGATGCATCAGCCAGTCAGGCTGAGCAACACTAGTCTATGAAAATAATGTTAGTTTCACTGTTCATTTGATGAAAGAAAAAAGGCCAGCACCAGCTAGTCATTATTCTACAAGAGACACTGAATACATGAAGTTTGCCATGTCACACCTAAATGCTCCAGATCTGATGTGCCAAAGAAACGTGGTCTCTGATTTGCATTATCTTGGATCTAGCCTTAGTGCAGCTGCTGTTGGATTATGTAATATGATGCTCCATATGTTCCACATGAGTAATTACTCTATACAAAAGGAGGAGGGAGTGTTAGGGTAAGGAGAAAGGGGAGGAGTAGGAGGACAAAGGACAATGATGAGGAGGAGGGCACTGGACAAGTTTTGGGAGATGAGGATGAGAAAGAGGGTGATGCAATAGAAAGAATACTATCATTAGTTCCTGTTCCTTCAGTTTGTATGAACAAGTGTGATCAGCCTTGCAGCCTGTGTCTCCTCGTGTCCATCCCCACTCTCCAATCAGTCCAAATTGATTGGGATAGCTGCAGACTTTGACCTACTTTGAAGAACAATGACATCCCCCTATCCCCCCACCTCCACCTCCCTACAGCTGCTTTGGACATTCTGGTTGTTTGGAGGTCACCCAGGCTTGGACAGCACAGCTTGGAAAAGGGTGGGATGCAGCTCAACCCAAGCGATAATGTCTCTAAAGGTTCAAAACAAGATCCCAAGAGTGTTTAGACACTGTCGGGCTCTACCAGCTGCCTCCTTACCTCTATCCATGTGCATTGACTGGAGCTACACAGTAGTGATGTGTCGGTTGCAAACAAAACAGCTCTCAGAGCCAGCTCTTTGAAGTGAATGATTGGAGCCGGCTCCTGCCTGGTAGCCGGAGTGGGAGCCACTTTGGGGTTTTTTTTGTTTCTTTCTCAACTTTTTTTCCGTTAAAGCCACACGTGATTGGTCAACTACATGATGTGTGGTGGCTTCTGTATGTACGCACTGAGCAGGAGAGGGAGGAGCGGGGATTACAGACACAGCGCACGCGCACAGACACAGACACACACACACAGACACACACACACACACACACACACACACACACACACACACACAGACACACACACACACACAGAGAGAGCCGCCACAGACAAAATGCTGGAAAGGTGAGAAAATGAGCGCAGGAAATACAGTAAAATTTGATATAAAGCATGTTTTGTACATTAGTAATTAATTTTACACATAATTTTACATTATTTTGGTAATAAATTAATTTAAGAAACAAAAAATCTGAGGAGCCACTTGGGAGCCTAAAAAGAGCCAGAATTCCCATCACTGTTACATTGCTTTGCCATCCCATTTCGCTCACTCTACTCAAATATTTATTGGAAACAGCTTGCACACAAAACTTTCCAGTCCAGTAATATCAAAGTTATGAGTACACCTGACACAAAATAAATGTGTCAAATGACCCTCATGTGACTGGAGATTTCTGTCAGTTTAACACAACATTTTCAATCAAAATGATAAAATAATTTGTGTTTTAATAACATAGAATTCTATGTCATATAAAATGGGAATATCTAGTATACATAACACAAATTTATTGAGTTGTTAAATGTATATATTAATGGTTTTTCAACACAAACACAATGATGTGGCTGAATTATTTTGTGTACAATTAAGGAACACATATTGAAATCTTATAGTCAACCTAACATTAAGTAATTAATTTTCCAGACATAGTATTTTTTAGTGCAATTTACAAAAATCTTTTAAAACATGTTTAAAACATTTGAACGATATATTTTATGTTGTTAAGACCTATTTATTTTGTTTTACAAAACTTCTCTTGTTGTTTGCATTAAGTATAAAATATTTAGGTCTTAAAACATATTTAAACTTGTATTCTATACACAAAAATATTGCAGCAAAATAACTGCTTTTGTCATGCTAAATGTACTATAAAAATTTAATGAACTTCACACATTTTTGTTATTCTTACATATTGAATCTTTTCTGCCATATTTACCCCAAAACTAGTTTGATAAGTGAACAAACTGCTATTATGTCATTACAACTACTCTTACTGAGGTGAATATTCTTAAAGTTGATGTGAACCAAACCCAACATATCTGGTTGTTTTCACCTATCTTCTCCAAATGTACCTACAAAAAGCATTTATGTTGACACTACTAGAAATTCACTAATCTAAAAAAACTCAAACATTTTGGAAACACCTTGCACTCAATAAAAATAAATATATCTAACGTTAAAATGTTAGGTAGCATTAACACATTTCTCTACTAGGAAAAATCAACTATACTGTGTCTCAGAAAATGTTACTGTTCGTATAAACTTCCGTGTTGTCTCATTCTCACTGCTAAGACAAAATACAAGGTAAGAAAAAATGTGAACATAATGGTCTTGAGTGTATCTTTTTTATTTTGCAAACTACAAAATCCAACATGCTAATGAAGTAAAAAATGTAAGGTCACAATCAAAACTACAACATATACTGTGGCTGCAGAAGTGGATGTAGCCATCATGATACCACCCATTGATTTGTGGACTACTGTTTTGAAGGCTCATGTTTGGTATTTTGCACCATCACCATCTTGTTTTTTTGGAACCAGAAGAAACCGTATTTGGATGAGAGGGTGGAGCTGAAGAGGAGTGAAGTTATCAGCTAACACTAGCACTAGCTAGGTTGGAGCAAGGTGCATCCATAATTCACGTTTACTGTGATATTAATTGGTATGCTAATTTTGGCCAGCGAAAACAAGCTTAAAACTAAATTTTCTTACAGAAGAAAAATGAAAAGCTGACTCCTTAAAGTGTCTTTTAGTACCTTACAACCAAATGCTAAACAAAATATTTTTAGGCACCAAATGAACCTTTATGAAGCGCTGACCATTAAAAAGAAGGCAGGTTTAAGGTACTTCCACATTTCACTTCACTGCCAAATCTGACCAGTGATGATATGTTTAGCCGCATGTCATCATTTAATCGCTGGCTGTCAAGGTGGTGTCCAGCAAACGGTGTGGGCTTCATTGATAATTGGCAGACTTTCTGGGGAAGACCTGGTCTGATTAGGAGAGACGGCATCCATCCCACTTTGGAGGGAGCAGCTCTCATCTCTAGAAATCTGACCGATTTTATTTATGAACCTAAACCCTGACAACTCAGAGTTGAGACCAGGAGGCAGAGCTGCAGTCCTATACGCTTCTCTGCGCTTCCATTAGAGCAGTTACCCACCCAACACTCCATAGAGACTGTGTCTGCCCCCCGACCACATAAACTAAGTAAACCAAAAGTAAAGTGAGGAGGAGTTACACATAAAAATCTAATTAAAATTAAAACAACCACTGCAGTAGTACAACAAGATAGGAGAATTAAATGTGGAATCCTTAACATCAGACCTCTGTCCTCTAAAGCTGTTTTAGTAAATGAGTTAATATCAGACCATAAGATTGATTTACTCTGTCTCACTGAAACCTGGCTGTGTCCTCAAGAGTATGTTAGCCTAAATGAAGCTACTCCTCCGAGCCATATTAATACTCACATTCCTCGAGGCAGCGGCAGGGGAGGTGGAGTTGCAGCTATTTTTGACTCAAGCCTTTTAATCAACCCTAAACCTAAACTCAACTATAACTCATTTGAAAGCCTTGTTCTCACTCTTTCTCACGAAAAATGGAAAACAGTGCAGCCAGTTTTATTTGTTATAGTATACCGCTCTCCTGGTCCTTACTCCGAATTTATAGCTGAGTTCTCGGAGTTTCTATCAGGTTTAGTCCTTAAAGCAGATAAAGTAATTATTGTAGGTGACTTTAATGTACATGTTGACATTGATAATGACAGCCTTAGCACTGCATTTACCTCAGTATTAGACTCAGTTGGCTTCCATCAGAATGTAAATGAACCGACTCACTGCTTTAAGCACACCCTCGACCTTGTTCTGACATATGGCATTGAAATTGAAGACCTAATAGTCACCTCACAGAATCCTCTTTTATCGGACCATCATTTAATAACTTTTGAATTCATATTACCAGACTACCAGCCAGTAGGCAAAAATTCTTATACCAGACTCCTGTCTGATAGTGCTGTAGCTAAATTTAAGGATATGATCCCATCAGCATTTAATTCAATGCCATGTCTCAATACAACAGAGGACTCCTATGCTAACCTTTGTCCCTCCCAAACTGACTACCTGGTTGATAGTGCCACAGATTCATTGCGTATGACACTTGACTCTGTTGCTCCCCTGAAAAAGAAGATAATTAAACAGAGGAGGTTAGCTCCATGGTATACCCCTCAAACCCGCAAATTAAAGCAAACCTCACGGAAAATAGAAAGGAGATGGCGTTCTACCAATTTGGAAGAATTTCGGTTCGCCTGGCAAGATAGTCTTAAAATATACAGGAAAGCCCTCCGCAGTGCCAGGGCAGCCTACTACTCTGCACTAATAGAGGAAAATAAGAACAATCCCAGGTTTCTCTTCAGCGCTGTAGCCAGGCTGACCTTCTAATTGCATCTGATAAAGGATTTGTCTCTGTACTAGTCTTATTAGATCTTAGTGCTACATTTGACACCATTGACCATGGTATCCTATTGCACAAACTTGAACACTTCATTGGCATTAAGGGTACTGCGCTAAGCTGGTTTAAATCCTACTTGTCAGATCGCTCTCAGTTTGTACAAGTTAACGATGACTCCTCTGTGCTCACTAAAGTCAGCTATGGAGTTCCGCAGGGTTCTGTGCTTGGACCAATTCTTTTTACCTTATATATGCTTCCTTTAGGTAAGATTATCAGGAAGCACTCAATAAATTTTCATTGCTACGCAGATGATACCCAGCTATATTTATCAATGAAGCCAGAAGAAACCAGTCAGTTAACTAGACTACAAGCGTGTCTTCAGGACATAAAGACCTGGATGACCTGCAATTTTCTGATGGTAAACTCGGACAAAACTGAAGTTATAGTAGTCGGTCCTAAACACCTTAGAAACTCACTTTCTGATGACATAGCAGTTATGGATGGCATTGCGCTGGCCTCAAGCACCAGTGTAAAGAATCTGGGAGTTGTCTTTAATCAGGACATGTCCTTTCACTCCCATGTAAAACAAATTTCAAGGACTGCCTTCTTTCACCTGCGTAATATTGCAAAAATCAGGCATATTTTGTCTCAAAATGATGCAGAAAAACTAGTCCATGCATTTGTAACTTCCAGGCTGGATTATTGCAATTCCTTACTATCAGGCTGCCCAAATTCGTTGCTGAATATTCTCCAGTTGCTCCAGAACGCTGCAGCACGTGTTCTAACAAAAACGAGGAAGAGAGATCATATATCTCCAATATTAGCAACTCTGCACTGGCTCCCTGTAAAGTTTAGAATAGAATTTAAAATTCTCCTCCTTACTTACAAAGCCATAAATGGCCAGGCACCTTCTTATCTTAAAGAGCTCATAGTACCTTGTTACCCCACTCGAACACTGCGTTCCCAGAATGCAGGCTTACTTATGGTTCCTAAAGTCTCCAAAAGCAGAACAGGAGCCAGAGCATTTAGCTTTCAAGCTCCTCTCCTCTGGAACCATCTTCCAGTCTTTGTCCGGGAAGCAGACACTGTCTCTACATTTAAGAGTAGGCTTAAAACTTTCCTTTTTGATAAAGCTTATAGTTAGGGTTGGCTCAGGCTTGTCCTGGACCAGCCCCTAGTTATGCTGCTATAGCATTAGACTGTCGGTGGACCTCCAAAGATACACCGAGCTCCTCTGTCCCTCTCTCCCTCTCCATCTGCACGCTTTCATGACCTACCACGGCGTGTTACTAATTTAGCTCCTTCCCCGGAGTCTCTGTGCTTTGTCGTCTCACAGGTTCCCATGGACAGTGGCTGAATCTGGATCGTGGATTACAGCTACGTCTCCTGCCATGGCCCTGCCTGACATCCACTGCAACTGCTACTACTTTTATTACATCCACTGTCACTGTTACTGTGACTGCATGTCTGTCTGTCTGTCTGTCTCTCTCTCTCTCTGACAGCATTTCTGTCTGTCTTTCTCTGTCTGTCTCTCTCTCTCTCTCTGACAGCAAATACAGAAGTACAGCAGAGAGAGGAGGAGGCACATAGGTTGCTGAGAAGAGCTGTAAAGATGTCGCTGACCTTCAGACACTCATAAGCGTCCTTGCATGGTTGCAGTCAGCTCTGCACAGTTTCCTCAAGGAGACAGTGAACAAGATCTAGAAGAGCTGAGAGTCAGAATGGCCTTGGAGATGAAGAAAGTACACAAAGATCTTGCTGCAATTAAGCGCAGCATGGGAAAGACTTTTGCATCAAGAAGGCATGAAATTGTAAATAGCTTGCCCGCTATAGCAACTGTAGAGTTCAGATGGCCGGCCCTGTTTCTTCAAGCACAGGTAATTGTTTTGCTTGCAGGATGAATTGTACTGGGTTATCTGTGTTATCTGTCAAGTGCTGTTTATCATAAAAGCTTCACAGTTTATGTAAACACAACTTGAATCAATTTGTCTTAACAAAATTAAATATATACATTATTTTCAGCTTTTGCCTAATCTTACTGTGAGTTCAATTGTGCGTAAGCCTTTTATATTCTTCCCGACATTTAGATTTGTGCTGAATTTCAACGGATAACTAATCAGAACCTCCTACGATCATTCTACAATGTACTCGACAAACACTCAGAGTGGTTGATGAATCTGTCCTGTGAGAAGCAGCTTGGCAAGTTCGGACATCGGTTGTCAGCTATTCTGAAGATGTAGGATGCCAATGTGGTACGTACTTTGGTTTAACCCTGATATCTGATGTAATAAGTGGAGTATCAACTTGTGATTAGTTAGTGGTAGTCAGGGTTTTTCCTGCATAGAGAAATTTTTGGTGCCCCCCAAAGAGGTTTTAGCGAGTGCCAAAGGAAAATCACCAGCGCCAAAATGATAAGAATTCAAAATAAAAATACCAATTTAAATCCTCTCCAAATGTGTTTAATATCAATTTACCAAACAACTGTCAAACAAGCAGAACATAAACGTAAATACGACATCTTTGACTTTCAGCTGTTAACTCTCGTCTCATACACAGTTGCTATATTTTACAAATGCAGCTGGTGGACACAGGACGCTAGGAGGGGCTGCGTCTGCCGCTAAGGTCAGCTTAATAGCTTGTTTAGATGCTCAGCTTGTTTTTAGGTTAGGATACCTTCATTAATACCTTCAATCATTCACAAGATTTTTACTGGGAGCCGAATTATCCTCCTCTCCAATGGAGAGATAAACGGACCTGTTAATTAAAACCAGTAATAACACTGAATAAAGCAGTTTCACTTTAAAAATCAGTGTTTCTCCGCTTAGCTTTTTTTTTCTGATAACTTCAGATCCAGATGTCCGATGACTAAAATCGTTTATTCATTTAAAAGATAAAACATTTGTTAAAAACGACCAAGATCAAAAAGTGACGGTGACGTGACTTGAAACAGTAAGAAAGTAGTCAGCTGGAAATGTTTTAATGTCTGGCCATCCGGCCGACAGCCAATGCTAATAGAAAACTCTGTGAGTAACGTGACATTTTCACTCCCCTATTTAATGGCTTTTGTCACACTGTGACACGCTCGCTATAAGCCCCAGAGAGGAATCATGGCTGAGCTTGGCTGCACAGAGCAAGATGCAGCATGTTACAACATGTATGCATATAACATATAATATGTTATATGCGTGCTTATTATTGCTGTAAAAAACCTAATTAGGCCATCCATCTCATTAATGACATTTTTAGTTCATGAGTTGGTTGATATATTGAACAGCAGCTCGGGTTAAAACATGGACAGACCGCACACAAAGTTAAGAGATGTAAGCTGAACTAACCAATATCCATCATGATTATTGGAGGACTGCTGATATGGACAAATTAAAAGGACAATGCGTGACAAAAACAAATAAGGCAGTATAATATGGAAAATGACAAGAAATATAACTTATACATAAGATTTTTTTATTTCAACATCATTGAAACTGTTAAAAATGTTATGAGTATTAGATGTTGACAGTTTCTCGTTGACTATCGTATTAAAAGCTTTGTACCAGCTACAGCTGGCAAAACATGCCTATTTCGATGATGTGTAATCTGCCATATACAGTATATGCCCCAGGCCAAAATGTTTCAGGATTGTTAATATGATTTGTTAATAGCAAAATCATTCATCCATTCAATTTTATGCAGGTGAAAACACCATTGGGGTTAATTGGGGGTTCATTTACTGTTTGTTTATCAAATGCTCAGGGGAAGAAAAAAAAACAGGAAAAATGTATAGATTTCTGTCAAATAAAGGTAACAGACTCATTGTCTTTACTGTGTGCAGACCGATCATGCTTACTGTGGTGCGAAGTCACCCCCCAAAGACCCATTCTGAACCAGGAAAAACCTTGGTAGTACTTGTGGTTCACACACTGTTTACATTAGTCTGCTTGCTTTCTCTACTCTTTCAGCAAGCAAGGGGTGTCAGCATGACAAGAACATCTGCCATTCATTGCCGTCCGGCTCTACTTGGTGAGGCTGACTCTGAAGTTTTCAAATACTGCAAGGTGAGATACTCCCAAGGGCGAAACTGGTGTTGCCAATGCCTGAATTATTTGGTATTTAAGCAGTTTGGTCCTAGCTATAATCCTATTCGTGTCATCAACAGTCATTGCCAGCATCACCCAAGTGTGTGTGCATGTGTGTGACTCAGAGTCCTGCAATGGGTCAGGTACCTGCAAAAAAGGTAATGGGTAAAAAATATATAAATTCACAGGGACGGGCACGGGTATAAATTAGCTAAATGCGGGTGGGCAGTGGATAACAACAAATATGACTTTTTGTAAAAAAGTGCATAAAAGTATTAGGACAGCAGCAGGAGCACAGGTGCTGCGCCAATTGACAGATACTTTTCCATGAACAGAACTCAAACCGCCAAAATGGAGGACAAGGAGGCTATAACCCAGTTAGTGGTAAAAGGTGTGTGTCTGCCGGGACATCAGGCGCCTCGTGTACAAAGCATGCGTATGCACAAAAACGTGGCATATGCTCTTTTTCCACAGTAAAGTTCAGATGTATCAAGAGTGAAATGACCGTGGAAGTGTGTGGTGCCTCACGCCAACTTCATGGCTGGTGTACACACGTTTCCACAGCTGTTGATCCTTTGGCGACACTTAGAACAATTAACACACCCACATGTCTGCAATTACATAAGTGGATATAAAAGCATGCGCAAAGTGGTGCAAAAAATACCATTAAAAAACAATGGCTGCTTTAGCAGTATTAGAAGACATTGCAAATGGTGCAATACGAAGGAAGCGTGTGTTCAGAGACAGAGAGGATTTACTGGCACATGACGACAACTGGCTCATCAGCCACTTTAGGTTCCCGAGGGCAATCCTCCTGGAACTGTGCGTAGAGCTGCAGCCAGCCTTGGAGCGCAACACAGCGAGGAGCCATGCGCTACCTGTGCCCATACAGGTGCTGACCACACTGGGAGCTGGTCGACCGATCAGGATTGTGCCAGTCGACCCTGAGCCGAGCCATGCCAGCTGTGTGGGACAGAATTATCCACGTCAGCCAGGTATATCAAATTCCCATTAAATGCAGCTGAACAGGTCATTAAAGTGCAATTTGCAGCGAGAGCCAGTTTTCCTAATGTAATCGGAGCTATCGACTGCACACACATTGCTATAAAAGCGCCATCACATGATGAATTTGTATATGTCAACAGGAAACATTTTCATTCGATCAATGTACAGATCATATGTGATGCGCATATGCAATTAACCAACATTGTGGTGAGGTGGCCTGGTTCAACGCACGATTCATACATTCTGAGTAACTGCATGGTTGGGAACAGACTACAAGCTGCCACTGTGCGCGATGGGTGGTTTCTTGGTGAGTAAATTTATTCTTGTAATTGTCCTAATATAAATCTCTGTGATGCGCATTCAGCATGTGCGCCCCCAAATTCTATCCCGTCTTCACAGCTTCATTACTAGTCAGTGGTTAAAGTTAGTGACTTGCTGTTTCTTGCTGGTTAAACTACAGCTTAAGATCTTTCTAACAAGTACCTGATTGTCTGTGTGCAAAGTACTCATGTTATTAACCCCGTGCGTAAAGTGTGACATGTCTTAATCAGCCTCACCTTTTCCCCGGCACACTTCTGCACTACTTTGCAACAATAGTGTGTGATCCATGTAAGTAGTGTATGAAATCAATGAATGGAAACTGTAAATCCAGTTTACTTTGTCTGCTTTCAGCTGACCCCAGGCGGACCGTGGCTACCCACTTAAGAGCTGGCTGATGACCCCTCTCACCAACCCTCAGACTGACCAAGAGCAGAGGTACAATTACCTCCATTCCTGCACTGGGTCAGTCGTTGAGAGGACATTCGGTCTGCTGAAGGGACGGTGGCGCTGCCTGGACAGGACTGGGTGTGGCACACCGGCACGCCATACCACTTCCAGAGCAGCATATTCCCCCACCAGACGAACCAGAAGCTGGACCCATGAATGTGCATCCTACCCAGGAGGCCATTCGGGCCCGGCAACATTTGATTTCAACCATGTAAAAGAGACAAGAACGCAGAATTCACTTATTCACCAATGCAATTATTGATTCACCAATATTTGTGAGGACGCCTATTAGTTGATCTAGGCGACCATTTATGCCGCCTATTGCTCCAATGATTTCTTCTTGTGACTCCAGCACAGCACGGGTGAGGACACAGCCAGTGGGGCGGACAGCAGGTGGCTACGACTGCATGTCCTCTCCTGTGTTTTAAAATAATAAATTGAGTAATCAAACGTGAGTCAAAGTCTGTGATATCCCCTTTGATATGCTGCCATGTTTAAATTTAAATTCATAAGACTTCAAACCAAATAATACCATAAATACAGCATTTACACATATTGGGCTGTGAGCAGGCTACTGTATGAACACATTTGTTGTGAGTTACACAAATACATAGGTATTTACCTTGGGGGTAATCAGAATCACCCACATGTGCTCCCACCACCCCTGAGAGAGCAGTGTCACCCACAATTGTGGCGACTCTCGGTTCAAACGGGGTGGGCCCCTCTTCTCCTGTCCCCCTGCCTGTTTTGGCCACACTTTGGCGGTGGGCAGCCATCCTCCGCTTCACATCCACCTTGATGTCGGACCACTTTTTTTTTCAATTCTGCTTGTGTGCGCTTCTCTGACCCCACAGCATTGACAGCCTCACACACACTCTCCCACTCATTCCTCTTGCGTTTGTTGCTTATGCCAGAGGACAGCGTGCCAAAGAGCACATTTTTGCACACCTCCACTTCAGCGACTAGTGCCTCCAATTTGCTTTCGGTGAAATTCTTTTTCTTTCCCGTCTTACTCATTCTTTTTTGATTTTTTGATCATACAGAGAGGGGAATCCTAGGTGCAGGGCTCATTTAAATATGATTTGCATATTTTAATAGGGGTGTGGACAGGGAGGGGTCAGGTACTCCAACATGTGCGCTCAATTCCATGTCAATTGGGATGTACAAAGGAATTGTGCTTGGATTCATGCGTGCGCACAGATTCATACATCTGGATATTTTTGTGCGTACGACATTTTCTGGATTTGAGCGTACGCCATGTCTCAGTAGGAAATCCACGCAAGTCTTTGTACATGAGGCCCCAGATCATTTGTGTGGTGATGGATTCAGTGAACTGGCACAGGACTTGATTGACATTGGTGCCCAAGCTGGCCATGCACACTCAGCAGTTTATGCCTGAAGCGAGTGACTGTGTAGTTTGTGTGTTTAACGGGTGACAGGTCAGGGTTAGGAGTTATTTTTGTATCCACAAGAAATGCAGCTCTGAACAGATGAGCTGGCATTTTCCTTGGGTGCGCCGAAAGTGTTGTTTTTTATATATCTACATGAAGGGTTAACGCCGTAGCTAGGAATCCTATGCACCTAGTTGCCGTACCTACATCATAGCTGGCGTGCAACTCCTCAAAAATGTGACTACATGTCGAGGCAACAGCAGCTACATAGATACCACATGGAGACCACAAGAACTGTTAGTGGTCAGCTTGGGCTGCTTGTGTTTTTCTGATGCTGGTGGAGACTGTTGATAGTGAAGACAACATGAAGATAGCAAGAAAGACTCAGTAATTGCTGATTTTCAGTAACACACATCTAAGAAAGCCATGTCTTCTGCAAACCTTATGCTCGCCATGATTGCTGCTGTCTATCACTGTGAGTGAAAAAATGTAAACATGGTGGTCTTATGGCAGTAATCTCCTAAAGAGAACGGGCATAAGTGGAAGTTACCTGAATGTAACCCCAGTTATATAAGGATGTGCATAGCCCATCGTTGTTCTATATCACGAAGTGAATAAAAAAATGTAAACACAGTTACTGTGGAGATTCAAATGAAAGCAGGATATGGCCTGATCACGTATCATGTAGTGGTGGCATCAACAGGTGAAATCTGATGTTGAACTATTAAACAAAACCTACATCATAGGTATCTACTGCCAGACTGCTGTTAACCCCTTGCATGAAGTAGGGTCGGGTGATATGACAGCATTTTAAAATAAACTAGACAATTTCCCCCGGGGGAAATTGTGAAAGGGCCACGGGGGCGAATGCCGGACTGTATACATTATGATGAGATTTCAAATAGTGGCTAATGCTAAGCTAACATTAGCATGTCAAATGACACATTGAAAAGATCTCAAACACCATTAGAATGCAAGTAAGAATCATTTGGCCGTAGGTTAGCATGTTAACATTAGCATGCTAACCATTAGCATATTTGCACAACAACCTGATATCAAAAGTCAAGTCTATATGCACCAATAAATTCACAGGACCTCATGTTAACATTAGCCACAATGCTAACAGTGGCTAATGCTAACAGGCCAACATCACTCATTACATTGCTAGCATTTCAAACTCACCAGCTCAGTAGAATCACAAGGCACACACAAGATTACAGTCCCCAGCACAATTATACGCACAAAAACGGACACAGGTGTGCATGCATGCGGTCGCGCGCATGCTCTCAGCTCAACACACGCACACACATTCAGATGAAGAAAAAGCGATTTTCTGCCTCTGCACTGCTCTCACATTTAGGCTAACACTGAGAGAACGGTAGCTCCAACAGACCGTAATCGCTGTAAGGACTTCCTGAACACGTCGGTGTGCTTTTGGTGTTTCTACAGTCAATATTTCGCAGACACTCGTGAGTTTAAAACAAGGGTCCGTTCTGCTTCTCTCAGAAAATCTTTGTATTGGAGTAAATGAGGAGCAGAGACAGACGTGGCCGCACTTAGAGGCTGCTAATTCAAATTCTATAAGTCTCTCTGATTTTTCGAGCACATTGTGAGAGACAGCACAAATTTTTCTACAAACGTGGAAAAAATCATGCATGTAGAGCGTAAATTGTGGCCGGTAGGAGTTTGGAAAGAGAAAAAATCAGGACTTTTTTCCGGCTCTCCTCCACTCTAACCGATGACATCACCCACTCTAGCCCGAACATTCCGTGCAATACACACCCATTGAAAGCTCAAGATTTCTCCAAAAACGATCATGGTCATTGAACAGCGATTGATCAAAAACTATATGACGTATCAAAACGTGGATTAACACACCAATACACAAGACTTGTGTCTACATTTTAAAGTTGAAATGGCATCTATAGGTGAAAGTATGCCAGAGCAGTAGGCAGTAGAAAAAGTGCAATGATTTGTCAGTTTTTTGACCTCCTCCCATTCATTCCTTATGGAAAATTTATGGCAGTTTTTCGCGACTTACGTCACGAAAAACTGCGATAATTTAAGAAAAGTAATAGTACGCCGATCCCGATCAAGATGCACGTTTTGATATATAATTTGCCTGGGTGTTCTCAAAGCTGTAGGACTAGTAGCGAATCGAAATTTGATACGGAAGAGGAATAATAACTAGACAATTTCCCCTGGGGAAATTTTGAAAGGGCCACGGGGGCTACCGCCGCTGGTAAGCTAAACTAAGCTAACATTAACATGTCAAATAACACATTTAAAAGGTCTTGAACGCCATTAGAATGCATTTAAGAATCATTTGGCCGTAGGTTAGCATGTTAGCATTAGCACGCTAACATTAGCATATTAGCACAACAATCCGACATCATATATCAAACCTGTATACACCAAGTTCATAGAACCTCATGTTAGCATTAGCCACAATGCTAACAGCGGCTAATGCTAAGCTAACATTAGCATGTCAAAAACACATAGAAAAGATGTCAAACACCTGTAATCACATGAAGCTACATATCTGTGTTTGTGTGTGTGGGAGTGCTCAGAGAAGTACTGAGGCTCAGACATTGCCACTGCAATTTGAGGTGGCCTGACCGATGATGTCATGCAATCAGACACAGCTGCACGCGCTTGTGCGCGTGCTCTCAGCTCAACAGACGCACATGCAGAAAAGGAGCCATTTTCTGTCTCTTCACTGCTCTCACATTTGGGCTTATGCTGACAAAACCGTAGCCCCTATCAGAATAAAAAACAGGCATTCATCGCTGTAAGGACTTCCTGAACGCTTCGGTGTGCTTTTGGTGTTTCTACGCAAAATATTTTGCAGACACTTGCGAGTTTAAAACGGGTCAGTTCTGCTTCTCTCAGAATGTCTTTGTATGGGAGTCATGAGGAGCAGAGACAGACGTGGCCGCACTTAGAGGATGCTAATTCAAATTCTGTAAGTCTCTCTGATTTTTCGAGCACATTGTGAGAGACAGAACAAATTTCTCTACAACTGTGGAAAAAAATCATGCGTGTAGAGCGTAAATTATGGCCAGGAGGAGTGTGGAAAGACAAAAAATCTGGAGTTTTTTTCAGCTCTCTGCCACTCTGGCAGTTGGTCTACTCCACTCTAGCGCGAACATTCCGTGCAATACACACCCATTATAATCTCAAAATTTCTCCAAAAACGATCATGGTCATTGAACAGCGATTGATCAAAAACTATATGACATATTAAAACGTGGAATAATACACCAATACACAAGACTTGTGTCTACATTTTAAAGTTGAAATGGAGTCTCTAGGTGAAAGTATGCCGGAGCAGTAGGCAGTACGAAAAGTGTTAGTTTTTTGACCTCCTCCCATTCATTCCTTATGGGAAATTTATCGCACTAAGCTGCACTAAGCTGCATTTTTTAAAGTTTGAATGACATTTTTAGGTGAAAAACTGTAGGAGGAGTTAGGTGGCAAAAAACGTGGAGAATAATAATAATAAGAATAAGAATAAGAAGAATAAATAGTGGGAATAACATGAGTGTGCAAGCTGCCAGCTTGCCCACTAATAAGAATAATACATTGTGGGATAGCGCTTCCCTGTTCACTGCAGCTATTTCATAGGAAGAAAAGGGAACCTTTGAGCTAGATACAATAAATTTCTCTTCTTATTGTTGACCAATCAACTTTCAGGTAAAAACTCTACAGAGACCGAGGCTCTTTTGGTCACTCCACAGTGGTATGAAATGTGAAGAGCAAGTTCTGCTGAGGATGACACACGGAGAAAACACCACTCAAACAGACACACATGCTTTGACCACCTCCTCCTTCATTCTTTCCCCCATGTTGCCTTTTCGTGAATGGAGCCACAGAGTAGAAGCCTTTCATTGGCTATGTGGTGGACCAATGAGAGCAGAAGCTGGATTCAGTCTTCAGTTCATTCAAAAAAGTTCCTCACTCACCCTTTCTCTTTCTTTCTCTCTCTCTCTGTCACACAGATTAACAGAGTTTTTTTCATTTGGTGTAAAGTTGATCAATGTCTCTCTCTTTCTCTCTGTCAAGTATAGGCTGACAATTCCAGGAATTCCAGTATGGATTTTTGGACATATTGTGCAAATTTCTCAAAATACACTTAATTTGACCATGCAAACAATGATGACTATTCAGTGTTAACCTAAGGAAAAACTCTTGATTGAACCAGAGAAATGTGTCAGTGGTAAAAGATATAAGGTAGGCGGACCCACCTCAACTAGTCGATTTCTACATTTCACAACAGCAATCATTTGACAAAAATTTTTCTTTTGAGTTTTACTTTTAAATTCATACAAAAGATGTGA
>JBBMOE010000053.1:3157535-3231456 GCA_037975065.1 Chaetodon trifasciatus
GTGCAGGAGAGAACAGAAGGAAGATCAAACATTTTGAGAAGTTTATATATAGATCAAGATAAGACTATATTGCATTATGTTTCAGGTAGGAATTGGACTCAATAGCAGAAAGGGAGTAAGAGAAAATGAGGAATGAGGAAAAATGAGGAAACTCATAGCTGGAAAGTCTTGGGAACTCCTGGGGCCTCCAAAGACTTGCGTGGATTTCCTACTGAGACATGGCATATGCTCAAATCCAGAAAACGTTGTATGCACAAAAATATCCAGATGTATGAATCTGTGCGCACGCATGAATCCAAGCACATTTCCTTTGTACATCCCAATCAACGTGGAATTGAGCGCACATGTTGGAGTACCCGACCCCTCCCTGTCCACATCCCTAGTGTGGCCAAAACAGGCAGGGGGACAGGAGAAGAGGGGCCCACCCCATTTGAACAGAGGGTCGCCGCAATTGTGGGTGACACTGCTCTCTCAGGGGTGGTGGGAGCACATGTGATTGACTCTGATTAACCCCAAGGTAAATACCTATGTATTTGTGTAACTCACAACAAATGTGTTCATACAGTAACCTGCTTACAGCCCCATATGATAGAGGTTCATGCGTTAATGCTGTATGTATGGTATTATTTGTTTTGAAATCTTTTGAATATAAATTGAAACATGGCAGCATATCAAAGAGGATATCAAAAACTTTGACTCATGTTTGATTACTGAATTTATTATTTCAAAACACAGGAGAGGACACGCAGTCGCAGCCACGTGCCACAGACTCGGGGGATTCCTCCAGCATCCCCAGCGTCTCCGGCGCCAGTACGCTGCATCCACTGGTGGCTGTCCGCCCCACTGGCCATGTCCTCACCCGTACTGTGATGGAGTCACAAGAAGAAATCATTGGAGCAATAGGCCGCATAAATGATCACCTAGATCAACTAATAGGCATCCTCGTAAATATTGGTGAATCAATAATTGCATTGGTGAATAAGTGAATTCTGCGTCCTTGGCTCTTTTACATGTTTAAATCGAATGTTTCCGGGCCCGAATGGCCTCCTGGGTAGGATGCACATTCATGGGTCCAGCTTCTGGTTCGTCTGGTGGGGGGATATGCTACTCTGCCAGTGGTATGGCGTGCCGGTGTGCCACATTGTGGAGAACGCTGCACGCCATCACAATGCGGCACACCTTCTTGGGACTGTACAGCAGCATACCCCCAGTCCTGTCCAGGCAGCGCCACCGTCCCTTCAGCAGACTGATTGTCCTCTCAACGTCTGACCGAGTGCAGGAATGGAGGTCATTGTACTTCTGCTCTTGGTCAGTTTGAGGATTGGTAAGAGGGGTCATCAGCCAGCTCTTAAGTGGGTAGCCACGGTCGCCTGAGGTCAATTGAAAGCAGATAAAGTAAAATGGATTTTCAGTTTCCATTCATTAAATTTATACACTACTCATATCGATCATACACTATTGTTGCAAATTAGTGCAGAAGTACACCGGGGAAAAGGTGAGGCTGATTAAGACATTTCACACTTTACGCACAGGGTTATTAAAATGAGTACTTTGCACACAGAGACAATCGGGGGCTTGTTAGAAAGATCTTAAGCTGTAGTTTAACCAGCAAGAAACAGCAAGTCACTAACTTTAACCACTGACTAGTAATGATGCTGTGAAGACGGGATAGAATTTGGGGGTGCACATGCTGAATGTGCATCACAGGGATTAATATTAGGACAATTACAAGAATAAATTTACTCACCAAGAAGCCACCCATCACGCACAATGCCAGCTTGTAGTCTGTTCCTAACCATACTGTTACTCAGAATGTATGAATCGTGTGTTGAACCAGGACACCTCGCCACAATGTTGGTTAATTGCATTTGCGTGTCACATATGATCTGTACATTGATCGAATGTAAATGTTTCCTGTTGACAGAAACAAATTCATCATGTGATGGCGCTTTTATAGCAATGTGTGTGCTGACATGCGGATAATTCTGTCCCACAAGGCTGGCATGGCTCAGCTCAGGGTCGACTGGCACAGTCCTGATAGGTGCTAGGAACCCCAGTGTGGTCAGCACCTGTATGGGCACAGGCAGCGCATGGCTCCTTGCTGTGTTGCACTCCAAGGCCGGCCGCAGCTTTGCGCTCAGTTCCAGGAGGATTGCCCTCGGGAACCTAAAGCGGCTGATGAGCCAGTTGTCGTCATGTGCCAGTAAATCCTCGCTCTCTTCATATTGCACCATTTGCAAAGTCTTCTAATACTGCTACAGCCGCCATTGTTTTTAACGGTATTTTTATTGCACCCTTTGTACATGAGGTGCCAGATGAGGCACAAGTTTCTGAGGTGGAGAGCAGTTCATAAATATGACGGAGCGCACAGCGCTCAGGTGGTGAGAAGTGGTGGAGGCACAGTTGGAGCAAGGTGGTGGTGGTGTTTGAGGTTTGTAGGCTTGAGGCAGGTGGAGACAAGAGGCTGGGTCAGCGTGGTGGCAGAGACACTTGAGCTGGAGATTGGTGCTGGTGAAGTCACTCATCCAAAAAACAAAGGAAAAAGACACAAGAGATGAGACACTGGGAGTAGACACTGGAGAACAAAAACTTGATAATAACTAACACTTGTAACATTGGTAACTGGCCAACAATACCACTAAGCAGCAGAAACTGGCAACAAGTCTTCACAGCAGTTTACACTGTGCTGATTTTGATGAGTCCCAGGTGAGCAGGAGCCAGCTCCCAGCCACTTGGAGAACCACGCCCATCCTCGACCACCACATATTGATCCCATTATGTGGATCCCTCTCCTTCCCTCCTTCTCTCTCATGTATATACTGTGCTATGTATATTAAATATAGTTTAAAGTCCATTATTAGAGCCATCACTGTCACTGTGATTGCATTTCTATCCAGCTCCCACCTGTCCCCCTCTTGCGTTCTCTCTCTCTTTCTCCTTCCCTCTCCCCCTCCCCTGCCCTCTCTCTCTGTGAAAAGGATTTTTTTCCTCGCCACTGTCTCCAAGTGCTTGCTCACAAGGGAAATGATGAGTGTCTGTAGATAAAGAGTATGGTCTGTGACAGCTCTATATGGAAAGTGTCCAGAGCCAACTTCTGTTGTGATTTGGCACTATATAAATAAAATTGAGTTAAAACGGAAGCACCGATTATATTTTCAGCACTAGCATTGGCGAACAGTGGCCTGTCCAGACACCAAGTGATTCACTGATTTATGCAGGGATGGCATGAAGCACTACATCTGCATATATACATATATGTAAAGCATAGCATTTATACTATTTCTGTTTCCACAACAACTTGAATAACAATTTCTTACAATGCTGTAAATAAATATAAATAGAAATACTTTATTCTTTTAAGTCCTCAAAAAGAAATTTTACCTCCAAAAGCAGGCTAAATACAAAAGAAAACAATACACATAAAAAAATACAGTTGCAATAACAGTTTTGTCCACATTATAAAACACCTGTGAGAAGCTTGTGCATACACTCTAAAAGGTAATAGCTATGCTTACTTAGATCATGATAGTGTACTTTACTTATCTGTCCCTATCCTGTTGATTTAGCTCATGGAATGTAAGTGTGTACTCATTTTTCCTTAAGGAGGTTTAAAACTAAGTTAATTTGAGTAAACTGGACTTGTAACATTCTGTTCCTGGGATGAACACAAAGGCCCAGCAGAGCACTTGCGCAGTACAAGAGAAGTTTCCAGAAACGGCGTCGACAAAAACTTGGGAAGAAAACAACATTTTCTGGGTTTCTTGGTAAGTTGTTCAAAGTCTTTCAATTGTCAGCTATAATTTCATTACTTAGAACTAAATTTTTGGCAGGACATTTTTTTCTGAACATAGGTATTACAAACATCTCTGGAGATAACGAGGCTAATGCTATTGTTAGCTAAGATTAGCCAAGGCAGCTAACTAAAACCGCCATTATCATGTCATTCACATGATAAGTTATAATTAGCTATAGCACATAAATGATGTGATCATTATGCAAATGCTAATTTGAAGCAAAATTACAAAATAAAAGAGGTTATGGTTATTTGGTGGCGGTAGCATGACACTGTATTTCTCAAGACCTGAAGACCACAAAGCAGGTTTAGTGAAAACTCTGAGTTTGTTAAGCCTGAAATGAAGGAAACTCAGAGTTTTCCGTTTCACGAAGGGAGGTAACTCAACCCAGAGAAAGAGGGGTAACTCTAGCCTGTTTCACAGAGAGAGGTAGCTTAAGCTCTCGGTCAGTTACCGTAGTAACAGACTCTATGAACCTAACCTGGTCGGGACCAGGTTTTTGTCAATGAACCTCGAGTTTCCCTCTGTCTCCACCCTCTGTCAGCCACACACGGTATATGATTTCCTCATTCATTCAGTCAGCAGGCGAGTTTTGGCATAACATATTTCTGCCCTCTGTTATATAAAAAAAATCAGTCAGTAGGCCTATATTAGAAGTCCACTTTTTTCACTAACATGGCATGTCCTTTTGACAACGATCCCGTGGATGAAGGTGCAGCATTACTGCACAGGGAATAAAATATTCGTCGGGAGATGGTTATCAGACCGCGCACAGATGTTCTGGCGTTTCCAGACAATTCTCTTTTTGAACGGTACCGTTTCACGTCACAGTCCATCATCTACACACACAACCTAATCCGTCCTTACATTTGCAACATCACCAGCCGTAGTCATGCTCTCACATCCCAGCAGATATTGTGTGTTGCGCTGCGTTTCTTTGCAAATGGGAGTTTTTTGTATAATGTCGGAGATGCAGAGCACTTGAGTAAGGCAACTGTATGCAGGGCAGTCAGGAAAGTGTGCATCGCCCTGAAACGGCTATTACCCATCTTTGTGGTTTTCCCTGGACATAAACCTGTCAGAGTCATCATGGAGGAGTTCCACAGGATTGCAGGTGAATGATGTAGAGATCCAAATGAATTTTAAATTATATTCCATGAATGACATTGTGCTGTAACCTCAGACTGGAATCAGTAATTTTAATTTCTTTTAGGATTTCCCAGTGTGATTGGCTGCATAGATGGCACACACATCCCCATCATGGCTCCCTCACATAATGAAGCAGATTATGTGAATAGGAAGTCCATTCACAGCATAAATGTGCAGGTATATATAGATTGACTACTGTTTCAAAATGTTAAAGACTGCATCATAGTTCAAAATCTGTCATTCTCTGCACTGTCAAGATCATATGTGATGCTGCATACCTAATTTCCAATGTGGAGGCCAAGTGGCCTGGGTCTGTTCATGACTCAAGGATTCTTCGCGAGTCTAACCTGAGCAACAGACTGCAACGTGGTAAGCAGCCTAAAGATTTGCACAATATAATTCACTTGTCTCCCTCCTTTAACATACTCTGATGTGTCCACTACACATTACAGGAGAGTTTGATGGCCTTCTGCTGGGTGACAGAGGTTATGCCATGCAAACCTAGGCTGCTGACCCCTTACCCTGACCCTGAACCAGGCCCCCAACAGAACTTCAACCGAGCTCACTGTAGGACGAGAGCCCGGGTAGAGATGACCATAGGCCTGCTGAAAGCCTGCTTCCAGTGCCTACGTCACCTCAGGGTGACCCCTGAGAGGGCCTATGATATTATTGTGGCATGTGTTGTTCTTCATAATATTGCCACTATTAGAGGAGAGCAACACTGCCAGCTATGCAGGATGGCAGAGCAGTCAGAGACACCATATGCCATAGTCAGTTCAGGGATTGAGTCACCATAATCATCACCACCACCACCACCACAGCAGTCAAATAAAGACACAATACACACTTCATTTGGTCTTCTTTATTTCCTACAAATACAAGAGCTAGTTTAGTTAACATTCCAATAGTTAACGTAACATAATTCACCTGTGACCATGCACCCACCTGTAATTTGTGCTCCAGTATTTCAATTTCTAGATCTGCCCTCCTAATCTGGCGGTCCAAGTATTGCATTTCTTTGTTGGTTTTTTGGATTTTTTTCAGCAGGTGAATTTTATAAATCTCTTTTACTGGTAATTGGGAATACATAAGGAGGGCATTAAATTATACAGTTGCACATGAATTCCACAGAATGAACCTCTGCTGTTTACTGAACATCCATCTCACTGTGTCAATCTGTGCAGTGGAAGTTGAGGGACTCTCCTGCTGCTGCCCAGCCATGCTCTGTTAAAAAGGATGAGAATGTGTTAATACTTCAGTGTAGGCTAAATGTCACACTCTATATTCCACCAGAATGTTAAGAAATGTAAATGGGAAGAGAACTATCAGTAACATATCAAGATGTTACCTCTATAGGCCTTTCTGGATCCCCCTCTGTAAAGGCAGCAAACACAGTTTCCTCGTGCTCTTCATCCTAGATGAGTGATATGTTTCAGTATTCTTAACCTACCATTTGGCAAAAATCTTTTGAGTATTGCCTACTTACAGTTACAAGGTCTGTTGTGGCGTGAGGGGGCTCCACCAGGCAGATAGCACCATCAGAATCTGTTGGGACAAAAGAAAAAAAAAAGACATGAAAGGGAAATAAATATTTTTATGAATAGGCTTAAAAAAAACATAAATAGGCCTAGGCATATTACATTTTATAAAGGCACTTGTGTCTTGGGGGATGAGCTCTGAGAATGAGGTCCCTCCAGGGATTCCCTCATCCACTGGCCTTCCTACATTCTGGCTTAGGGCCAGCTCCTCTGCCTCCGTTAGAGGTGGCGGTGCCTGGCCACCACCCGTTTTACGGGCATCTGCCTTCTTTCTGTTGGCTGAGCAAAAGTCTGTGTTAGTTTAAATTGGCTTAATTATTTTAGAGAATATGATATAGATGAGAAGACATTTATGTGTGTGAAAACAGCATTATGTTGGGGATAAAACAACTGCACAGTCAAACAGCCACTTAATATTTACTTTACAATGTAAAACACGATCAAAATCAGATACCCCCATTAAATCATGCCGAGGTCTTACCTGTTTGAACAATGTTTTTATATTTTATCTTAAGCTGCTGCCAAGTGCGCTTCTCCCCCGCGGGATTTCACCTACATGAAATAAATGAATAAGCTACCATTCAAGCAGTTTCCCCTGTAATATTATTGTGATTGCAAAGGACTACATTTAAACTTACGCAATGACCCGAGCAGCAATGTTCTCCCACGCCGTCTCCCTCTCTTTTGCAGTTGCAGCGGTGGTGCACTTTTTCTAAAAACATGTTCAAATTCGCCGTATGAGCGCGTTAAGATGTCCAATTCTAGTAGGATAAAAAAATGCAGCCCCCCTCTTCCCCGTTGCCATGGTGACTCGTCGATTCGGGGCTCCATTGATGTTGGCTTTTTATAGTTGTGGTGCACGCGCTTAACTCTGAGTTAACCTACTCTGAGTTTATTGAACTAACTCAAATCACCTGTTCTGAAACCGGAAACTCTGAGTTTCCTATCTCAGGCTAGATCAACTCAGGGTTCAGGATTAGACTCGGAGTTTGTTGAACCTCCTTTGTGAAACGGGCCCCAGGCAGGCAGGCTGGCTGACTGACCAATCTCTTCTTGACCGGCCCAAGCCGCAAACACCCCTCCTCTCCTCTCCTCTATAAGGAGAGTATGTGTGAGAGGATAGGAGAGGAGAGGAGATACATTGTCATCTACTAGTTTGCCCATGAAATCACTGTTAGCACAGTCTACAATTTATAGGCACCATGGATGCCATAGCAATAATCAAATCAAATCAAATTATAGTATCATCAAAACTGTAATTAATCAGATCTTTCGAGAACATATTCAGTATACAGTATTTGGCTGGCAATATGCAATCAATACAACTATTTACAATTCAACATTTGAAGAGTACAACATAACACAACTCACCATTTATTAACACACTCACTCATCACTCTACCACTGAAAGGCAATACCCTTAATGAAATGATGGAGTTGCAGTTGCTAGCCATGTCGATCTTGCATGATCCCGAGTCCCGACACGTGCGTGCGCTCTGACAATCCTTTTTTTCTTCATGCGCTGTGCTTATAGTCCGAGCACGCATCAGTGCGTATGAGTAGTCTGCTGCGAAATGTTTAAATCCGGACAGTCCGGTCCCAAATCCTTCACCCTTTTCTTGTCCACATCCAACCATCGAAAAAATTTGAGTTTCACAAAGAGAAACAATCAAGTTTTCCTTCACCACACTCGCCATCCTTCCTTCACCATCTCCGCTAGCCATCTTTTCTCTCCTCTGGAAGTAGTCACAGCTGTGGCACGAATGCTTGCTGATGGACGTGATTGATTCGATGAATTGTCCAATCACACTAAGATTAAAAAAATTGGAAAACAATGCCATTGGTCTGGGCACACAGAGTTGCGAACTACAAGCGAATTTCCATGCGCCAATTAAAAGCTGTCTCTGCTCATAAACAATAAAAAGTTTGATCGCTCTCATAGACTCCAGTATTACCGGCGCCCTTGACCTGGAGGAGGGCTTTATATCGAATGGCAAATCACAAGTCTAGCGTAAAGTCGGACACATTTAATGGTTGCTGGCAGTGTGGCGGTACCACTACACCATTGCACAAGTGAAAACGCGATATATTTTTGTTTATTTTTTTCGTATTTGTTAGGTTTGATTTATTCATGGTTGATCTCGGTAGACATATAAAAGAGTCAATATTTCACGGGAGGGGCGGCGCCCTAGCGCCCTCTATTGACCAGCCGCCACTGCGTCTCTTCTCTCTCCTCTCACACACGCCGCTCTACCATTCTGTTTTTGTTTTTGTTTTTTTGTTTTTCGCTTCACCCGCGGGGTTTTTGCAGCCCAGGGATAATCAGGAAGGGCTAAGGACTGACAGACTGGGCGTCTCGGTCCCGCTTACCTGTGGCACACCAGGACCACGGAAACTACACTCTAAAAACTTTTACTGTGCTCTGATCAATTTCTTTGGTACCATGACGTGAAACATTTGAGTAGATATAATAAAAATCCTGAGTCAATACAATTGTGCCTCATAAGTCGAAAACCACAAAAAAATAAGTACATAAAATTCCAAATGCAAAGTAGATGTAACTGAAAATTAGACTGCTATTTAACAAAACATATGTGCTAATTTACTAAATGTTGTGATGATTAATCATCAAACATCATTGGGTTGTACTTAATTTTAAAATTGTATTTTACCTTTTACTCCAGAAGTGCTTTAATAGAATCAATTGCTAATAAAAAAAAATGTACACATAGTAACATTTTAAGAAAGCACATTTTAAGAAAGCATTTATTTACAATGCCAATGCTACAGAAACTAACTCTGCATATTAGTTAAATGCATCAAGAACAATGGGCACTTCAATCAAACATAGTCACCACAAACTATCAAGAAAAGACAAAAGTTTTTTTCTTGCCGATGACAATGTGAGACCAACAGTCAGAATTGCTCTGCAGACTGAACTCTGAAAATGGCTGAAATGTACAATTAACAGTAAAAAGCACTTAAAATGCTTAAAAGTTAAAGGACCAATATGTAATTTCTACTGTGCTAAATCATAAAATTATCTTAATATATCATCAGAGATTAAGGAAACATGCTATGTTGAGATCCAGACTTCTCTGACATGCAATAATCAGTATGTCCTCCTTCTAAGTTTCCATTCTGGTCCATAATGTACCATTTTTATTTTGACCAGAGCGGGTAAGGAGCAGATATGCATTGTTAAGGCACTATGTGGCGCATTTCCACTGCCTGATGTGAAAGGTGTTGGAGTTATGTAAGTGCGCAGTGAACTGGTTGAGATATAACTGATTCTATCCGACCAAAAAAGAAAACATATCCTATAAAGTAGCTTATCAACTCAATGTGCAGGACTTGACATTTAGTAGTTTTATAGTTTCAGCCTTGCTCCTGAAGCTTCAGTGTTACTGACCTGCATGAGACCTTACATGACCTCCTCCTTGAACCGCCACCTTATCGTGGTGGAGGAGTTTGAGTACCCGAATGATCCAAGAGGCTATGTTGGCTATGAGGCTATGGGCTTGATGCCCCTGGTAGGGTCTCCCAAGGCAAACAGGTTCTAGGTGACGGGTCAGACTAAGAACGGTTCAAAAGCCCCTATGAAGGACAAGAAATCAAGGATGCGTACGTCGCCTGGATCGGCGTTACCAGGGCCCCACCCTGGAGCCAGGCCTGGGGTTGGGGCTCGCAGGCGAACGCCTGGTGGCCGAGTCCCATGGGCACGGGACCCGGCCGGGCGCAGCCTGAACGAGCGACCTGGGCCCGCCTTCCCATAGGCCCACCACCCGCAGGAAGGTTCAGAAGGGGCCGGTGCTTTGTGGTATGGGTGGCAGTCGTGGGCGGGGGCCCCAACGACCCAAACCCTGGATGACGACCCTGGCTATGGGGACATGGAATGTCACCTCGCTGGGGGGGAAAGAGCCTGAGCTAGTGCGTGAGGTTGAGCGGTACCGGCTAGAGATAGTCGGGCTCGCCTCTACGCACAGTCTGGGCTCTGGAACCCAACTTCTTGAGAGAGGCTGGACTCTCTTCTACTCTGGAGTTGCACGCGGTGAGAGGCGGCGAGCTGGTGTGGGCTTCCTTATAGCCTCCCAGCTCAGCCGCCATGTGTTGGAGCTGAGCTAGAGGGTCGCTTCCCTGCGCCTTCGGGTCGGGGATAGGTTTCTCACTGTTGTTTCGGCTTACGGGCCGAGCAGCAGTGTAGAGTACCCGGCCTTCTTGGAGTCCCTGGGAGGGGTACTGGAAAGTGCTCCAACTGGGGACTCCATTGTTCTGCTGGGGGACTTCAACGCTCACGTGGGTAGTGACAGTGATACCTGGAGGGGTGTGATTGGGAGGAACGGCCTCCCCGATCTGAACCTGAGTGGTGTTCTGTTATTGGACTTCTGTGCTAGTCACAGTTTGTCCATAACGAACACCATGTTCAAGCATAAGGGTGTCCATCAGTGCACGTGGCACCAGGACACCCTAGGCCGGAGGTCAATGATCGACTTTGTAGTCGTATCATCTGACCTTCGGCGGTATGTCTTGGACACTCGGGTAAAGAGAGGGGCTGAGCTGTCAACTGATCACCACCTGGTAGTGAGTTGGATCCACTGGCAAGGGAGGAAGCGGGACAGGCTTGGCAGACCCAAACGTACTGTGAGGGTCTGCTGGGAATGTCTGGCTGAACCCGCTGTCAGGGAGGTCTTCAACTCCCGCCTCCGGGAGAGCTTCGACCAGATTCCGAGGGAGGTTGGAGACATCGAGTCCGAATGGATCATGTTCTCCACCTCCATTGTTGATGCAGCCGCCCGTACCTGCGGCCGTAAAGTCGCCGGTGCCTGTCGTGGCGGCAACCCCCGAACCCGGTGGTGGACACCGGAAGTAAGGGATGCTGTCAAGCTGAAGAAGGAGTCCTATCAGGCCTTGTTGGCCCATGGGACTCCTGAGGCAGCTGACGGGTACTGGCAGGCCAAGCATGCGGCAGCCCGGGCGGTTGTAGAAACAAAAACTCTGGTCTGGGAGGAGTTCGGGGAGGCCATGGAGGAGGACTACCGGTCGGCCTCGAAGAAATTCTGGCAAACCGTTCGACGCCTCAGGAAGGGGAAGCAGCTTTCTGTCAACACTGTTTACAGTGAGGGTGGGGAGCTGTTGACCTCGACTGGGGATATTGTCGGGCGGTGGAAGGAATACTTCGAGGATCTCCTCAATCCCACTGTCATGTCTTCTGTAGAGGAAGCAGAGGCGGTTCATCCATCACCGGGACTGAAGTCACTGAGGCAGTTTGCAAGCTCCTCGGTGGCAGAGCACCTGGGGTGGATGAGATCTGCTCTGAGTACCTCAAGTCTCTGGATGTTGTAGGACTGTCTTGGTTGACACCCCTCTGCAACATCGCGTGGCAGTTGGGGACGGTGCCTCTGGACTGGCAGACTGGGGTGGTGGTCCCTCTTTTTAAAAAGGGGGACCGGAGGGTGTGTTCCAACTATCGGGGGATCACACTCCTCAGCCTCCCTGGGAAAGTCTATTCCAGGGTACTGGAGAGGAGAATCCGGCCGATAGTCGAACCTCGGATTCAGGAGGAACAATGCGGTTTTTGTCCCGGCCGTGGAACACTGGACCAGCTCTATACCCTCCACAGGGTGCTTGAGGGTTCATGGGAGTTTGCCCAACCAGTCCACATGTGTTTTGTGGACTTGGAGAAGGCTTTCGACCGTGTCCCTCGAGTCATTATGTGGGAGGTGCTCTGGGAGTATGGGGTTGGAGGCTCTCTGTTGAGGGCTGTACAGTCCCTGTACAACCGGAGCAGGAGCTTGGTCGGCATTGCCGGCAGTAAGTCGGACCTGTTCCCGGTGCACGTTGGACTCCGGCAGGGCTGCCCTTTGTCACCGGTTCTGTTCATTATTTTTATGGACAGAATTTCTAGGTGCAGCCAGGGGCCGGAGGGGGTTCGGTTCGGGAGCCGGAAGATTTCTTCTCTGCTTTTTGCGGATGATGTTGTCTTGTTGGCTCCTTCGAGCCAGGACCTTCAGCATTCACTGGGGTGGTTCGCAACCGAGTGTGAAGCAGCTGGGATGAGAGTCAGCACCTCCAAGTCCAAGGCCAGGAGGCGGGGAGACGAGAGGCGACGCAGCGTAAGGAGGTCTCCAGATCTTGATTCGCCTGCTCGGTTTGGCCATTAGATTGGGGATGATATCCTGAGGTGAGGCTGGCTGTGATCCCCAGCGCCCGGCAGAAAGCCTTCCATACCTGCGAGGTGAACTGCGGTCCCCTGTCTGAAACAATGTCCGTGGGGATCCCGTGGAGCCTGAAAACATGTAACACCAGCAGGTTAGCGGTCTCCAAAGCGGTGGGGAGTTTGGGGAGGGGAACAAAATGAACTGCCTTGGAGAACCGGTCAACAATGGTGAGAATAGTGTCATTACCCTCCAAGGGCAGCAGACCCGTAACGAAATCCACGGCTATGTGGGACCAGGGGCGTGGAGGGATTGGTAACGGGTGCAGGAGGCCCGCAGGAGCCTGGTGGGAAGGTTTACTGCGGACGCAGACTGAGCAGGAGGCGACGAAGGCTCGGACGTCCTGAGCCATGGACGGTCACCAGAACCGTTGTTGGACCAGAGAGAGCGTCCGGTGGACTCCTGGGTGGCAGGCGATCTGGGAGGCGTGTCCCCAAAGGAGTACTGCTGATCTAACAGGTGGTGGGACAAACAGACGCCTGGGAAGGCATCCATCCGGCACCGGGTGGTCCTTTAGTGTGTCAAGAACCTCCTGCTCCACCTGCCACCGGACCGCTCCCACCACGCATGCAGGAGGGAGGATTGTTACCGTGTCGTTTTCCCCCTCCTCAGGGGCGAACTGACGAGAGAGTGCGTCAGGTTTCACGTTTCGTGAGCCCGGGCGGTAAGTGAGGGTAAAGTTAAAACGCCCCAGGAAGAGAGCACATCGAGCCTGCCGGGAGTTCAGCCTCTTCGCGGAGCGGAGGTATGACAAGTTTTTATGGTCTGTCCAAACAATGAACAGCTGAGCCGCTCCCTCCAGCCAGTGTCGCCACTCTTGCAAGGCCAGAACCACCGCCAGCTGTTCCCGGTTCTCCACGTCGTAATTTTGCTCCGCCAGTGAGAGGCGACGCAAGAAGAAGGCGCAGGGATGGAGCTTCTGGTCCGCAGGCAGGCGATGGGAGAGAACGGCCCCAACTCCTGAATCTGACGCGTCCACCTCCACCACAAACTGCTGCTCGGGATCTGGATGGATGAGAACTGGGGCATCAGTAAACAGGTTTTTTAATCGATCAAACGCAGCTTGTGCATCAGAGGGCCACGTGAAAGGGAGCTTGCTGGAGTTAAGTCTCGTGAGGGGGGCTGCTATGCGGCTGTAATCGCGGATGAAATGCCTATAAAAATTGGCCCAAAGCCCAAAAAGCGCTGCAGCTGCTTACGGTTCGCAGGAACCAGCCAACCCTTGACTGCCTCTATCTTGGAGGGGTCAGCTCTGAGCTGCCCCTTTTCAATTACAAACCCCAGGAAGTTTACAGTGGTGACATGGAATTCACATTTTTCTGCTTTTACAAATAGCTTGTTTTCTAACAACCTCCTCAAGACCTCCCTCACCTGGTGCACATGCTCTTCCTGAGAGCGAGAAAATATGAGAATATCGTCTAAATACACGAAGACATTCTTATTCAGCATATCTCTCAATACGTCATTATCAAGGCACTGGAAAACTGCGGGGGCATTGGTTAAGCCGAAGGGCATTACCAAATACTGAAAGTGACCAAGGTGAGTTTTAAAAGCCGTCTTCCACTCGTCCCCTTCCCGTATCCTGACCAGGTGGTAGGCGTTGCGTAGGTCGAGCTTAGAAAACACCATGGCTTCATGGAGAGGGCTAAAAGCAGAGTCAATTAGTGGCAATGGGTACTTATTTTTAATGGTGATCTCATTTAACCCCGTGTAGTCATTGCATGGGCGCAAGGTCTTGTCTTTCTTTTCTACAAAAAAGAATCCTGCGCCCAAAGGGGAGGAGGAGGGTCTAATTAGACCTGCAGCCAGAGAGTCATTAATGTACTGTTCCATCGCATCTCTTTCAGGTTTAGTCAAGTTGTACAGTCTCCTCGTGGGGAGAGGAGCACCAGGAAGCAGGTCTATACCACAGTCATAAGGTCTGTGTGGGAGGAGTGAGCAAGCCGAGTCTTTGCTAAAAGCCTCTTTGAGGTTGTGATAGTCGCTGGGAACATTGCTTAAGTCTATTTCCTCAGGGTGTGAGCAGGGTTGGAGGTCTTCGTGGGTACTGTAGACTGAAGACAGTGGGCGTGGCAATATGTGCTCTAGCTTCGGATGGTAGCTGTGGACCAATCTATGTGAGGGTTGTGTAGTTTCAACCAGGGAATGCTTAAAATGACTGAGGTGAGTGGTGATGAAATAACAAAAAACTCCATGTGTTCATGGTGATTACTGGAGATTGTTAGTTTCAGTGGTGTGGCCTGTAAGTGACCGTGTCCAAAAGTCTGCCATCAATGGCTAGCACCCTCTTGGGGGGAGGCCAAGGGGCTCACGGAAAGTTTATTATCTTCTACAAAAGCCGAGTCTATGAAATTGTCATTCACCCCTGAGTCAATGAACACTTCAATTGGGAGCGACTGTTGTGATTGGTGCAGCATACCTTGTACGCGGATCTGGGAGGAAGAGGAAGAAGAGATTCGGCTCACCAGCGCTCCTCGGTCTACTGGTGAGAACTTACTGTAATCCTGAGTAATGTCCGAACCTTCATTAGTTATGGCTAGAGCTCAGGCTGCTGCCTGACCCGTAAGTAAGCTCATGATGAACGCGATCTTAGATTGTGTAGTGGAATAAGTGCTGGGCTGTTGGCTGAACACGAGTGAGCATTGTAACAGGAACTGTGAACATATGCCTAAATCCCCTGAGTACCTGGGAGGGATGGGGATGAATGGCTCTTTGTAGGATGTCGTCGGAGCGGCGGGTGGATCAGCCGGCAGCGGGGGAGGCGAGGACCCCGAGGAGGGAGAAGAAGGGAGTCGATCCTTTACGGCAGTGAGCTGGCTGCCCAGCTCCGTCACACTGGTAGTTAGTTGTTGCAGGTGCTCCATCACCCGTAGCAGTGTCGACTCGTGTTGACCAACTATGGCTCCTTGGGTGGAGAGGGCACGCTTAAGACTCTCCGTCTCTGCTGGGTTCATTGTGGCGGGAAGATTCTGTTACGGTACGAGTGACAATGAGCATGGCCAGGACCCAGGTTGCAGAGACTGAATGCCAAAGTTTATTTTACAAAAACAAAGTGCAAACAAATAAATAACGAAAATCTCCACAAGGGGAAAAAGGCCAAGTAGGCTGCCAAAACTAAACGAGCAAAAAATAGAGAAATTCAAAATCACCAAAATGGGAAAAGCCAGAAAATCAACTAGAAACCAAAATGTCCTTTACAGGGAAAAACTATGAATGAACAATTCACTTATAACCCGAGAGGACTCTGGAGCTGGAAGCGCGGAAGGAGACAAGACACATCGGCGTGGCGAGACATGTGTGAGTAAGGCAAGGAAATCTTCCGGCACTGAGCAGGTGGAGTAGCTGGCTGAAATAGCCAGTGGCTGATGAGCTGATGCCGCTCAGGTGTGTCTCGAAAGTGGGTCGGAGATCGACCCCGCCTCCTTCCACACTCCAGCGCTGCAGAGAGGGAGAGCGAGAGGAGAAGGGAGAGCACAGAAAGAGAGGAACAAACACAGGCAGGGCAAAAGACAGTGTACAAAATCGAGACCACAACACAGACTCCTAAAAACATGGGAAGTCCATAATGGTTACTAGATACCTAACTATAAAGTGCCCTCAGACCTCAACCAAGGAGGCAGTCAGTGCTCAATACAAAACCCACAGTATCAATGAAAGAGTCCTTATCTCAATAAAAACCACCTCTTTGGGATTCCAGAGGGAAAGAAAGAAAAAACTCATTTTGAGACTCAACAGTTGGCCTCTGAAAATCAACCCCATTGACATCTCTTGTTTCTACTTTACTAGGATAAAAATTCTCACATTTTCATTGTTACAATTTAGTAATTTGCCAACTTAGTCTTTAAAAGTAAAAATGACATTGTTACTTAAAAAAAAAAACTTACATAAAATATGAAAGTATAATCAATTGCACTTTAAAAGTAAAAGTACTCAGTTTGTTATATTGTTATATCAGTTATATATTATATAAATAGTTTATTATTACTCATGCATTCATGTAAAAGTAGGATTTTACTATTACCTGTTTGAAGTGGAAGTAATTTTTAAGTATTTTACATAGGACTGCAACTTAGAATTATCTTCGCAGTTTGTCAATAACTAACACACATGTTCAAACGTTAGGATGTCCATCGGTATATAGTTGGCACTGGGACACCCTAAGTTGTTGGTTAATGATTGACTTTATAGCTGTATCGTTTTGGACACTCAGGAGTGGAGCTGTCAACTGATCACCACCTGGTGGTGAGTTGGATCAGATGGCAAGGGAAGACGCCGCACAGACCTGGTGGACCCAAAAGAGTAGTGAGGGTCTGCTGGGCATAAGAACCTGTTAAGCTGGTCTTCAATTCCAACCTTTGGCAGAACTTTGACTGTGCTCCGGGAGCGGTAACGGACATTGTGTCTGAATGGGTCTTGTTCCACTCCGCCATTGTTGAGCTGGCTGTTGCGACCTGTGGGCTAGTTGAGGCGGTAACCCCCGACACCGCTGGTGAACACCAGGGGTGAAGAGAGCCATCAGGCTGAAGAAGGAGGCCTACAGGACATGGTTGACCTGTGGGTCTCCAGGGGCAGCCGACTGGTACCGGAGAGCCAACCGGTGTGCGGCTGTGGCAGTCACTGAGGCGTGGGAGGAGTTCGGTGACTCCTCATCTTTAAGAAAGGGGACCAAAGGGTGTGTTGCAACTACAGAGGAATCACACTCTTCAGTCTGCCAGACAAGGTCTATACCAGGGCACTGGAAAGGACAATGCAGTCAATAGTTGGACCGCAGATTGAGGATGAGCAATGCAGTTTTTGCCACAGCTGTGGAACCATGGACCACCTTTATACCCTTTCTAGGGTGCTGGAGGGAGCATGGGAGTTTGCCAAACCGGTCCACTTGTGTTTTGTGGATCTGGAGAAGTGGGGGACGCTCTGGGAGTATGGAATGTATGTACTGACTGAGTGTGAGTCTGGTCCGCGTAGCCGGTAGTAAGTCAGACCTGTTCCTGATGAGGGTTGGGCTCCGCCAAGGCTGCCCTTTGTCACTGGTTCTGTGCATAACCTTTATGACAGAATTTCTAGGTACAGCCGAGTGGTTGACGGTGTCGGGTTTGGTGACTTGAGGATCTTGTCTCAGCTTGTTGCAGATGATGTGGTCCTCTTGGCATCATTGAAGGGTGCAGGGTGTCTGGGCTCAGCCTTAGAGATAGCTTAGACATATGGGAGGGGCTTGGAGTAGAGCCACTGCTGCTCCACGCCGAGAGGAGCAAGTTGAGGTGGTTCCGGCCTCTGGTGAGGATGCCTCCTGGATGTCTCCCCGAGGAGGTGTTCCAAGCATGTCCGGAATGGAGGAGACCTCAGGGCTGACCCAGGACACGCTGGAGGTACTATGTCTACTGTCTGTACTAGGCTAGTTTGAAAACACCTCAGGATCCCTCAGCAGGAGCTGGTGGAAGGGGCTGGGGAGAGGGCTTCTTGCTGAGGCTGCTGCCCCCGGCACCCGGACCCAGATAAGCGGAAGACGACAATGACAAAAAAAACAAATGAAGCATGGAACCATGATATCATGAAAAGCAAGATTATCAAATTAGTTGCAAATTAATTTTCTGTCAATGGATTAATCAATGTGTTTCAGCAGTACATTCTCATGTTGTGTGCAGAAAAAGGTTTGTAAAGTAACTAGTAAATAAACATGTCAGATAAATATAGAAAAGTGGCAAGTGGAGTGGAGTAGAAGTATAAAGTGGCAGGAATAGAAAAAAAAACTCAATTAACAAGTTCCTTGGATTTGTACTTAAGTACAGCATTTAACAGCAATTAACACTTAATTACAGTCTACCACTGCCACTCACTCACTCATCATCATTCAAGGGGACTGTCTGGTGTATTCCCATTCAGCCATGCCTCCGTGAAGAAAACTGCACTCCCCATAGGCATGCTGGTTGTTTACCAAAGTTCATCTGTCTTATTACGGAGACCTCTCATTCTCCATAATGATTAATGGAGGAAAAGATTTAAGTGTCCTGTCCCTCTTGGTCCTTTCTCTGCTATTCAAACCAGCTCTCCTGTCATGGCAATAGTTTCTCCATATCTCCTCCTGTATATGTCCCAAAGAAACTCCAGCTTCATGCTGGTATTCTTGGAGCTTGTTGCAGGTGTAGGCAACCAAGACGCAGGGTGTAAACGGGGTGAAATGAAAAATAACAAAAACAAGGAAAGTGGCAAAAGAGCTGCTGCACCAGGCTGCCAGTCACTCTGCAACATCTTGAGCTGCAGCTGAATAGCTGAATCATTGATCTACCAATGATGTAGATAAAGACAGCAGACATAGATTGTCAGTGTGTGAAGCGTGCAAACAAAACAGAGAACCGTAACCCATAAAGCCAGTGGAAGCCTGAGAGAAAGAGAGGAGAAGGAGATTAACGAGGAAGCAACCCACATACACTAAGGCCTAAAGTAACAAGGTGCATGTACTAGTTTCGTGACACACTGGGGACACAATTCTGAAAGAAATCAGACATCAAACTGCTTAGTTAAGCAGTTTAGTTATGCGGTTTCGTTGCTAAGTGTAATTGGGTGTTACATGCACAGCAATTAATTAGACATGGTGGTCGTTCTGCACCCACACACACAAAGTTGTACCACTGCATTTCCATTAAAAGTAGTTGTCCTTGCACTGACCAGTAATATGTGTGGGGAATCACATGCCATTAGCACATATTTGCAGTCAACAGTCAACTGTCAAGTTTTTCACATTTGGGCCTTTGAATTTGACAAGACCTAATTGGGGGGTGTTCATTGAGGTCAAAAATAGCTCCATTAAGCAAGACACCAAGTCAGGAGTAGTGAGGTAAATGTCAAGACCACAGGGTGGGTAGTTAACCTACTGTAACCTACTAGCCTACTGTACTCTGCTGCTGCTGCTGCCTTGCCTCAAGCATTTGCATTTGGATCATTCCTCTTGCTTATCTGTGCTAGGACCGCAACACAGGGATACAGTAATTGGCGCTACCCACCTCAACCTGTCTTTCCACTGAAACATCAGTTGCTACAGGAGATGTCCAGTCTTAATCAAATGTTTTTAATTGAGTTACTTAGGCAACAGTCTTTTAACTCGACAAACGAGTAACAGACTGTCTGTGGTCGCTTAACACATTTGGGTCCTCAGAAAAATAATTTTTCTTCAAGAAATCTGAGATAAGATAAGGTAAAATAATTTAAATTTAATTTATAATTTAAAATAAGATAGGATTAGATAAGATATAACTTTACAGTTATATCTACAGTTATACAGTTTACTGCTGTTACAGACAGCAGCAATAGTCGCAGGAATTAAGAGACAAAGACGAGAGTAAAAGAAATATGAAATAAAAAATAAAAAATCAGCTATATATATGTACATTCTATGCACCAAAAACAACAACAACAACAAAAAAAAGCTGTCAGATGTCAGCTTGATGTCAGATGTCAGCTTGTTGCAGCAGCTCAGTCCATTTTTCTTTGCATTATTGTGTTTTTGTGTCATTCTCATGTTTGTTACATCACTAGAACTCGGTCAGTCATGTGTACATATGGATGAACAACTGGTGAGACTAGTGATTTGCTTTTCTTTCCACCTTGTGTATTACTTTCATCAACTTCAGGAGATCCACTGAACGTCAGGTCCATTGTTTACAGATGGGAACAGCTGATCGCACTGAGCAGCACAAGTGTACTCCCAGTAGAAAGACCGGAGATCCCCAAGGAAATAAGGAGAAGGAGAAAGGGATGTGAGATCTCTCCCAAATAAAACGGAATAGCTAATGGCGCAACAGAATGAATAACAGATGTGTAACAGATGTGGGTGTAACCCAAGGCACATCAGTATAAAAAACAGTGCTGCACCAGAGACATTGAGCTGTTAGCCGTTCATAGTAGTTGATGGTCCATGCAGCCAGGTGGCAGTCTACTCCAGCTCCTTCCAGCTTCCCCCTGAGCAGTGATGGTTGGATTGTGTTGAAAGCGTCAGATGAGAAGTTACGGATCTGCATATTCCCTGAGCAGTCTGGAGCTGATGCCATCAGTGGCTGGGGGGGGGGATTGGGGGACTCTGGGGGTGGCTCCTGTTGAGTGAGGTGAGGGAGGGGGGCAGCTGTTTTCCTCCACTGCCTACGAGGACCAGCTTGCCGTTGAACCATAGACAAAGCAACAGCCCCGTCAACACCTGAGCTCAATGCACTGAACAGATTGAAACTCATGCAAATTGCTCCCGGAGTGATCTCAAGTTAGAGACTTGTGTCTGGGCAGAGACAGTTAATGCTAGCGTGTGTAGTATAATTTTTCCAACAGTTATGTGATGATTTGAGAGAATTGAGAAAAAACACTGTAATCAATGGTAGATAGAAACACTGTAATCAATGGTAGTTTGTAATAGCTGATTTGTTAAGCATGATATTATAAGTGAAAATGATTCATTTGGTGTGATATTGTGATACCAGCTTATGTGCTTGGAGTGCTGCTGATTCTCTGAATATGACACTGCAAGAGAAGTGAAAGAGAAGTGGAAAGATCATGAAATCACAGAGTAGAGAGAAACCCTTATCAGGGCCCCCTGACCTTGCAGGTGTCTTTACTGCAGCCTCTTTGTGTGCCTTCATGTAATCTTACTGTTTGAACAAAGCCTTTAAACAAGTATTCTCTCACAACCCATATCTGACTGTTTTGCTACTCATACCTGAATGTTTTGCTATAACTACTGATAGATTGAACGGTCTTATAATTACTCAATGATTTAATATTTAACCTCACCATGATTTAAAATATAATCTCAAAAGTGCACTTAAAAGCAATAGTAGTGTGTGGTATGCATTTATACTTTGTAATATGCATTCTGTGCTTATAATAAAGTTTGTAAACCTTTTTAAAGAAACCAGCCTGAAAAAGCCAGAAGTTAATGGTGTAATTTGGAAAGAATGGAGAGAAAATAAAAGAGTGCAACCTTCGGATGCACGTTTAATATATCAATGCAAATTTGGGAAAGACAGAGAAATCCAAGGCAGAGCAGCTGCCGAAAGATGATGTAATGGTGTAAAATTAGAGTAACCTTAGAAAAAAGAGAAGATGCCCCCAGGGGCGTGGAAGACCCTGAGCTGAACTCTATAAGAGATAGAGCACAGACCATTGTAAGTTGGAATTCATCAGGATTGCGTGCTGTGCGTTTCTGTATGTGTTCCCCTTTATTGTCGACAATAAAGTACTTGTACTTAAAGTCCTTAAAGTACTTTTCCTGAAACAATTGGACAGCTGAATTTGAGTGTTTTTGGCCTTCTGTGGTTTGTGCTTTTGGCTTTCACATTCCACGACACGTGTTAATGTAATCAAGTCTTACTGCACTGTGAAATTAACAGATGCTTGTTTCCCTATGCTCAGCATGTTATATTGACTGCTTTATTTTGTGTTTTCTGTTAGTTTTCTGTCACTGTGGTAAAGCCGGTGCTCTTTACCATCTAAAAGTCTCTCTCTCGCTCTCTCTCTCTCTCTCTCTCTCTCTCTCTCTCTCTCTCTCTCTCACACACACACACACACACACACACACAGGCACAACGCCTTTTGCTTGCAGTTACTTATATTATAGCCTGTGTAGTAGTTGTAGATGCCAATGAATGCTTAAAGATTTAAGGATTATTGATTGTTCATCAGTATTGCTGAAGTAAATAATCCTATTGTTTGTGAAATTGCATATGTCTTGTGGTAACAAAGGTAAGTGCACAGATTCAACCTTTCACTGTTAATCTGATGAATTTAAAATGGCATTTTAAACAATGACATTTTAAGTGAACAACCCCTTTTGAGACATCCACTGTTTGGTTATTGGTCCCTGCTTCCAAGGTAGTGACCTGTCAATATTAACTCAGATTAATAATTTTACTGAAATTAAGACAGTTATTGTTATCAATGACTATCCTTAATATTTGGTATGAAACAAACCTGCTCCGACCAAACCCCAGCATCTGTGTATACAATGCCTGTACGAACCGGCCAACTTTTTGACCCGATAACAGAGTTATTAAAAGATTTTTGAAGGAAGGCATCTTGTATGGAACACAGTGACTTAAAGTGCCCTTGGTTAAGGAAGTCCATACCTGGGAGGGACACAGGCTTTCTTAACACTCCTGCTTCCCAGCTACCATCTAGTCCTCTAACCTCCAGTCAGCGAGCAGCCAAGCTAGCTCCCATCTGGCAGTCCAATCGATAAGTCTAGGGTTTGTGAGCCTGCAACCACCCTGTTCCCTCTTTTGCCTGGTTTTGTCCAAATTCTGTCCTCCCTGAATGCACAAGCATCACACCATGCTCAGAGAGGAAACCTACTTTCCTGAATGCTTAGTGTTACCTTCTCTACCCACTAGAACAAGCTTGATTAAGCTTCCTTGGTAAATATAATGTCTTTGATAGTGTATATTTGCAGTGCTCACTAATTGAAAATTTGTTTCTGGTCACCCAAACACATGTTTACAACTTTGATTGTGAGTTTATCAAAATCACCTATCAAATTAGGTGTCACTCTTGTAAACAGAGAAAACAAGGAAGCAAGGGATTAGACCCAAATGCAGAGTACCAATGCAGAGCTGGTGCAGCTCAAATCGTTTATTCAAAAATTAGCAATAAACAAAAGGTTTATAGGATGGTGGGGAATGCAAAGGTCTAGTTAAACCAAACCTGCTTTGACTGCGTTGGACGCATATCACAGGAGAACCAATTGGAATACAGGGAGGTTGTGACCAACTTCTTCGACTGGTGTGGACTGAACCACCTGCACATAAACACCAGCAAGACAAAAGAGTTGGTAATTGATATCTGAAGGAATGTACCTGTGAGGGACCTAGCAGACAGGTATGAGGAGTCCAGGTGGATTTTAACAAAAGGAGATTTATTTCGGCAAAAAAATGAATCAATACATAAAAGTTCTGGGCCCATAAAAGAGGTCAAACGTAAAGAAAAGTAAGATGAGTGTAGGAAGGTGTAGGACAATCATGCCAGCTGCATGGCAGCAGTTGCTGCCATCACAGTACCACAGACTACACCAGTTAACATCCAGGGCTTGGACATTGAGATCGTGGGGGATTACATATAACCTAGGTGTTCACCTCAACAACACACTGGACTTGACAATTAACACAGATGCCTTGTACAGGAGGGGCAAAAGTCATCTGCACCTACTAAGAAGACTGGGGTCCTTTGGAGTATGTAGAACACTGTTGAAAACATTTTATGACTGTGGTGGCATCTGCAGTTTTCTCCACAGTGGTCTGCTGGGGCTGTGGGAGCTCTGAGAGGAACAGAGGTGGGTGAGAGGAGGATGTTAGCCAAGCTGACATCAATCATGGACAACCCATCCTATCCCCTGCAAGGGAAATAGTATTTTCTCAGGTGCAATAGTATTTCTCAAGTGCAATACAATACATGAGTTTTTTATGGCAGTAGGATTCTCTGGCATTTCCGTTATATTTTATAATCTGTACAAATGTATATATACATAGTTTTTTTTTTACTACTCTATATCTGGTATGCTTTAATATTTTTATTTTGACTGCTTTATGCCACTGTGATTGCTTATTGTAACTTGCTGGCTGTAACAACTAAATTTCCTCGTGTGGGATCGATAATGTCTGATGTTATCTTATCTTAAAAGAAAGCAGTCCAAACAAGCAAGCAAATTCAATGGGGTGCAGGCTACGCAGAATTTAAAGCAATAACAACATCAACACCCAAAAACATGACAGACCACCACCATCACTTGGGAGGTCTGGATCGAGGATGGTGATGAGGGCAGACTGGGAAACAGGAGCAGGTGTCAACTGGACTGCCGTCTGGGAACAGGGAGCAGGTGTTGGCCAGTACCGCCATCTGGGAACCAGGAGCAGATGTTGATCAGGCAGACAACTGGGAACAAGGAGCACATGTTGATTGGGCTGACGACCGGGAACCAAGAGGAGGTCTTACCTGCACCACCATCTGGGAACCAGGAGCAGATGTTGGCCAGACCGCTGACCAGGAACTAGAAAGATGATGGCGGGGGCGCTAGGCAGCAGGACCTCCAAGGCACTGGGCAGCCAGTCCTCCAAGGTGATGGGCAGCGGTGAGATCGAGGAGCTGGCCAGCAGTCACACTTCTTTGTGGGTGGCTTTCCAGGGGAAGGGTGACTGCGGGACAGGTTAAGGCAGGGAACTGGTGGGGGTTATGATAGCTGCCTGGTCAACTAGTTCAAAGTCATCACTCTGGAGGCTGGTCTGGCTGTAGAGCAACGTCCTATAGAAAAGGGGCAAGGGGGCCAGATGATGCGGCCCTTCGGTGACCTTGGGAGCCTCACTTTCTTGTGGAGGCCATCTTGAAAGCCAGCTGGTTCCCACATAAAGGAAAGTCCTGGGACTTGTCAGGGGTGGACTCAGGCAGGAAGCTAGCAAACTCAGGGGGCATAATCAGCCTAGTATTTAAACTGCTCTCCCACACTCACTCTTTGCCTAACTATTCTTTGTTTCCATGCAAGACTCTCCAGTATTTATGATTGGACTGATCTGCTGTTGCCAAATCTGCTTTTGATCACGTCTGTTTTCCTGTTTCCCGGTAAATAAATCAGTCTTCTGTCCCTGACCAAGAGTTTTGCCCTGCACTTGCTGTTTTTGTCTGCCTGTGTTTTTTGGTGTTTGCTTCACCAAACACTGAAATTGTTTCCAACTAAAGAAACTTTACATCCAAGCTTGACTTTGTACCAGTTGTTGCTTTTCTGTTTCTGAGAAGTCTGAGATTAAAGTTGGTACGAGCTATATTCTTGTTGTGGTGGCACTGCATTTGGGTCCAACCCCCAACCTCCTAGACCTCAATCGCACAGCCTCTGCATGAAGAGCTCACACCATAGCACTCGAGCCCAGTCAGCCCCTCAACCCACACTTTGTGCTCCTCCCATCTGGTCGCTGTTACAGGTTGCTGGCATTGAAGACAATGAAGTTCAGCAAGAATTTTGTCCCCTTTGCCATATTAGAGCTGAACAGAACATCCATACGGTAATATACTATAATGTGAGTTTGCGTGTTTGTGTATGCAAAGTGTGAGAACATGGTGGTAGTGGGTGCATGGTGTAGGATTCATGTATAAATTTGTTTTTTGTCTGGTTTGATGTATTTGTGTACACTTGTACGGAAGGTGGAAACAATTTTCCTTGCAGAGGGACAAATTAATCAAAATCTAATCTAATGTAACCCCCACTGTCACAGTATTAGCAGCAGATCTCGGGGAAATGAGTGTCTACTATCACTTCTTGTTTCTACAATCATTCATGTTTCTGAACCAGAATAAACTTCTATATAAATAAAATATTAAACAGCTCAGTGAATTCCTGTGATTTTTTTATTTTTAACCCAACATTTATTTATCTTTTTGTTAGCTATATAGTATATAGTTGCAATAAATCCATTAGAAGAAGAAGAAGAAACTGTACTTTATTTATCACACACATTACATGCCCACACTATATGCACACGCCATGCTTCGTGAAATTAATTCTCCACATTTGACCCATCTGTCTGTCGTTCCTCTGCGGCAGACCAGGAGCGGTGGGCTGCCATCCTTTCCGTCATCTTCTTGATCTTCTTGCATGTTTTTTTAGTGGGGGTTATTAAGGAGGAAACCCCGGGTGAACATGCAAACTCAACACAGAAATGCCCCGTTATCCTCGAGCAGCAGGCACTGAAGGCATGGTGGAGGACACGCCACCAGCGCCCACAGCGGGATTCGAACCGGGAACCTTTTTACTGTGAGGCGACAGTGTTACCACTTGTGCCACCGTGCCACCAATATGACACATATTGCCACCATATGACACAACACATGCTAGTTCACAAAGGTGTTAGAGTCAAATCAGCACATGATCAAAAATAATTTGTCCCTCTGGTCCTGAGCAACTCGGTACCAACTGAACTCTACCAACAGTCAACCATTTTCACAAACACAGGAACCACATCAACATTCAAAGCTTCCTCCACCTTCCTCCTGTAGCTCACATACACCACCATCTTTGCCTGTCCTAACACAAAGTTCAGTAACTGACATTTGTTGTTCTGCTGGTGAGTGTACTTAAAACCAAAGATAACAACCTGCTGTGTAAAAACTTCTCCAAATCTACTAAAAAGACTAAAGAGACTGTGAGACGTGCACAGAAGTAGTGAAACACCATCTCTCTGTGGCTGCAGAAGGGACATTTGTCCTCTACGACTGTGTTAACCGCAGAGATGGAGTTCACTGCCACAATGCCATGGAGGATCCTCCACTGCAAATCTGCATGTTTTCCTTGTTAAAGGAGGTTTGTACAAAGGCCTCCAAGCAGGTTTAATGTCAGGATTTCAGTTCCAATACGTCATCCATGGGGTGTCAAAGAAACACCTACAGGGTCGACAAGCTCGGGTAAAAGATTAGAACAGTTTTTAAAACCAGGCATGATGCCCTCATATTCACACAACAGTGTCAATCATTCTTTTTTTTTTAAACATTTCCTAGAAATGTGTTTACATTTACACATTTTGGTGCTACATTTGAACGAAAATGCTGTTAACTACCGTTGTGTGACGGTAGTCTTTATCTAACTAAATATATGATAAATACAACAAGCTTTTATCATTCATATTTGTTTTCAGATTTTATACTGTAACTATATACACTGCTTCAAAAAAACAGAAAAAAAACACTTAATCATCACAGTATAACACTGTCAGTTAGACTTCAGGGATATCAATCTGTCCATTTAGGAAGCATAAGTGATTGTGACTCAGTTACACCTGCTTTGGTGCAAATGAAAGTGACAACAGGTGCAATGGAGAGACAAAAGCAATACAACCCCCTAAAAGGGAATGGTCTTGGATGTGGTGGGAATGAAATCCTCAGAAAGGTTGTCAGACCTTACACTGGTGCAGTGGGCCCTGGGTTCCTCCTGGTGCAGGACAATGCCCGGCTTCATGTGGCCATAGTGTGTAGGCAGTTCCTGGATGACTAAGGCATTGATGCCATTGACTGGCCTTCGTATTCCCTTGACCTAAATCCAATTGAGCACCTATGGGGGGCTGTGTGTTGTCATCTCTGTTGTTTTCAATTTATACAAATGTCATGACTGTGAGTAGTAGCAATGTTCAGCTATTTAAATATGTTGATGACATGGCCTTGGTTGGACTTGTAACAGAAAATAATGCTACATGAGGATGCTTATTTCAGACAGATCTCCTTATTGCAGGACTGGTGTCAGGCCAGTAATTTGAAAATTAATGTGGCCAAAACAAAATAATTTATAATACAAACAAAACTGAAGGGAACAAGTGACATCACCCCTGTTGTACTAAACAACCAGCCTGTGGATGTAGTGGACCATTTTAAGTATCTAGGCGCTATCATTGATCAAACTTTAAGTTTGAATGAAAACTCAGAGAACAAACCAGCAACTGTTTTTAATTAGGAAGCTGATGAGCTTTGGTGTCAGTCAACACATACTGGAAATGGCATACAGAGTGTATTTATTACAGTTCAACATAGCTGCTTGGCATGGTAATTTGAGTGTGAAGCACAAAAACAAGTTTTCCACAATTGTCAGTGTTACAGGGAAGGTGGTTGGTAAGCCACAACAACAGCTCTGTGAGGTATTTAACATGGCAGTAGTTAGGAAGGCCAGACAGATATCTGTGGATGCCTCACAGAGTTCAAATTGCTTCCATCCGGTTGCTGATTCCGGCCCCGAGAGCAAGCCCAAACATATACAAGAAATCTTTTATTCCATATGCCATACAATCACTGATGAAATTCATGCAAGTTGGATCAGCCTGTGATTTCAGTTTTTTACTTTAATTTTCGGTGGGATTTTGAATCCTGCCCTCAATGGGTTGATGATTTTGTTTTCCATTGACCATGGTTACATCATTTTGTTCTCACCAAATTGTACAATATACATCAGTAAACATTTTTAATATGAATAATTTGTTCATCGTGATCTGATATGTGATTTAAGTGTTCCCTTAATTTTTTTGAACAGTGCACTCTATTGGAACATGTACTATATCTTGTCATCCAAATACATTGAACTAATAATGTTATGAGCTGGTGTTTAATTCAGCTAGCACCACGCAGCATGTATTTTAGCAGGAAATGTTCATTTTTGAAATGGCTCGCCTCGTATTCCCACAATCGCCTGCCACTAAAATAGCGCAGCTAACCAATGGCTGGTACGGAGTTAAGGCAACAAAATCTGTAGAATTGTATGGAAATACAGTTTATCTTTATAGAAACATTGACAAGAGTACTGTCAACATATGATGCCTTTTGTCTTGTGTTTCTAGACTAATGTGTTTACTGGACATGTAAGGAATTGTTAATATGTCATATTTCTTAAAGGGAGTTCGGTGTAATATTTTCCCCAAAGAGTACAGGGAGCTTCCCTTGCATACAAATACTATATGTCTATTTTTTAATGTTATATCACCAACAGCACAGAAACATGAGGAAACTGCTAAAGTATCATGAGGTTGTCTGATATTCATTGACTGCAGTTAGTTATTGCTTTGATAAATGGTTTACAGTCTAATAATGTGTGTTTGTATTGATTACAGACAGTGGCTGATCAGGCTAATTATCAGGAAATTGCACTGTATGTCTAACTGCACTATGCAGTGAATGGTTGCCCTTTATGTGTGTGTTTTTCACCTACTTTCCTAAACATGTTGTCCTTAATGGTGTAATGAATGACTCCTGATGAATCTTGAAAGCTCAGCAGTCCCATTCTTAAGCTTCCCTTTTATGAGTATCATTAGCATTTATACACCCAGAAACAGCTAAGATTTCTCTGTATAACATGACATCCTCTTTCTGTCAGCTGCTGAGTCTGCAGTGTATCTTGTGACAACAGCATAGTAGTCTCACATGTTTCTCATCCGTGTGTTTAATGTTTCACATGTTAAGTTCAATTCAATTCAATTTTATTTGTATAGCGCCAAATCACAACAAAAGTTGTCTCAGGACACTTTCCATATAGAGCTGGTGCAGGCCGAGCTCTTTTATCTACAGAGACCCAACAATTGTCTCATGAGCAAGCACTTGGCAACAGTGGCAAGGATAAAACTTCCTTTTAACTGGCAGAAACCTCAGGCAGAACCAGGTTCTGGGTGGGCGGCCATCTGCCTTGACTGGTTGGGTGAGAAAGGGAGAGCAAGAGAGAGAGTGACAGACAGACAGAGAGAGACAGACAGAAATGCAATCACAGTAACAATGACAGTGGATGTAATAACATCAGTAGCAGTTGCAGTGGATGTCAGGCAGGGCCATGGCAGGAGACAAAGCTGTAATCCAGTCTAATGCTATAGCAGCATAACCAGGGGCTGGTCCAGGACAAGCCTGAGCCACCCTAACTATAAGCTTTATCAAAAAGGGAAGTTTTAAGCCTACTCTTAAATGTAGAGACAGTGTCTGCCTCCCGGACAAAGACTGGAAGATGGTTCCACAGGAGAGGAGCTTGATAGCTAAATGCTCTAGCTCCTGCTTTGCTTTTGGAGACTTTAGGAACCATAAGTAAACCTGCATTCTGGGAATGCAGTGTTCTAGTGGGGTAATAAGATACTATGAGTTATGAGTATTACCCCACTATGAGTGGGGTAATAAGGTACTATGAGCTCTTTGAGATTAGAGCTAAAAAAAAAGTGCTTCAAGTCATTTTTTGTGACTTACAATCTCAGACTCAAATCTTAATAGTTGCATGGGTGTTGAAACTTGTTCAGATTAATCATGATCACCCTTTGCCCATTTATAGACTCTATTTTTTTTTTTTATCCAAGATGGCACCGCGGACGGCTGCCTCGGTGTGTTGGTGCGCGTTGTTTTGTTTTGTTTTGTTTTGTGTTTTAACTCTGTTTTTTGCGATGGTATCTGGAGCTCTTTCACCAGAGAAGAGCTCATGAACATCAAGGTAACAACACCAGAGGATTTATTTCCTAATTTTCTGCTCCCAACACTGCAAATTTTGGACATCCTGGTAAAAGGTGCGCTAACCTTTGCTTACGCAGCGAAATGCCGGAGGAGAGGAAAATGTGCTGGTGTGCTTGTGCGTCTTCGCCAGTGCAGACCACACACAGTGTTACCGGGAATATTTCTCTCTCACGTGCTTTCACTGTCCAACAAACTGGAGGAATTGCAACTGCTGCTGGGTAAAAACAGAGACTTTTCTTCATCTGCGGTTTTGTGCTTCACGGAGACGTGGATGTGTGGATTAATACCGGACTCTGCACTGCAGCTGGCAGGCTTCCAACTCTACCATGCGGACAGAGACACGGAACTTTCCGGCAAAACTAAAGGTGGAGGAATCTGTTTCTACATCAACAGTAGTTGGTGCAATGATGTGACAGTGATCTAGCAGCACTGTTCTCCTGACCTGGGATCTTTTATCATTAACTGTAAGCCTTTTTATTCACCCCGTGACTTTGCTTCATTCATTCTGGTCAGCGTTTACATGCCAGGCCAACGTGCAAGACGCACAGCTCAAGCTCACCAAGATACTATGTGTGGAGCGGACTAACCCGGACTCTTTAGCTATTGTCCTTGGTGACTTTAACAAAGGTAACCTCACTCACGAACTCCCTAAATACAGACAGTTTATTAAATGCCCGACCAGAGAGGAGAATATTCTGGATCACTGTTACACCACAGTCAGGGATGCTTATCACACCGCCCCCCGTGCTGCACTGGGCCACTCTGACGACGACATGGTCCACCTGATCCCTGCGTACAGGCAGAAACTAAGCTCAAACCTGTAGTGAGGACATCTAGGAAGTGGACCAGTGAAGTGGACCAGTCAAGGCAAGTCAACTTTATTGTCAATGCTGCTATATGTACAGGATATTAACAGAGGCTGGCACTTGATGATCATAAACTCCACGAGAGGTGAACAGTGTCTACAAATCACCACAGACCCCACTACCGCGCCTCTTACCTCCCTCAATGAGGGCTCTGTCTGCTCGGTAGCATGTTAGCTGGTCCAGCTGGATGGCGGAGTCCGGTATGCTGTTATTGAGCCATGTTTCTGTAAAAACGAAAACACAGCACTCTCTCACGGTCTTCTGGGTCGATCTCAGAAGGTGTATATAGTATGGTTGAGCTGGATACTCGTTTCAGATGAGTATCCAGTACGGATAAAGCATTTTTGACAAGTACGAGCATGATACGAGTAAAACTCGTCAATATCTGTGCTCGTGCTGAAGGAAAATCCTCATTGGGTAACTGACTGTCTTCACACTCTGTGATTGGCCAGCCACACACAGCGCCCGTCCCTTCCTACACAGACACGTCTCTGCAGCCAGAGCTCTGCCCCACTCTTGCACACCCACAGACATTGATTGATCTCTCTGTGCTTGGCTTGACTGTAGCTCACGTTGCTCTCTTCAGTACTCCTTAGGTTTTCTTCAGCTTGCCTCTATTTCGGTTTGTATGATATTTAAAGTTGGTGAACTTGTTTCGTAACGTACGCGGTGCATTTGACAAGACAGAGCTGAAAACGGCTAGTGTCGCGTCGGTCACTGCCTCGACTCCGGTCGGTTTTTTTTTTTTGTTTTTTTTTTACCGTCTGCTTGCTCTTAGTTTGGCTGGTGATTCAAAGTCAGTTGGAAAACTTTGCTCGCACTGAACGTGGTGCTTTTGAGAAGAATACAGTGAACAAGGCTGACATATTATTTCCCTGTTTGCCATCACTGGATGTTTGCATGAATCACCAAGTTCACACAGATCATTAAAAAATAAACAGTCTTACAGACCACTTACACACATACACACATATAGCAGAAAACACAAAGTAGCTTGCGGTTTAGGCCCAGCCCACTCCGAGTGCAGATATGAATACAGATAATTTAGATGGTTGAACAGATACAGATACAGATACAGATAGTGGTGTACTCGCTCATCCCTAGTATATAGTCCAGTTTGTTGTCCAAGGAGCGTACATTGGCGAGTACAATAGATGGTTTAGCTGGCTTGTGTGGATTCGCCGTTAGCCTGGCCTGGATACCCCAGCGCTTTCCCTGCTTCCTCCTCCTCTCGCACCGCCTGCAGCGCTTCCTCTGGGGTGCGCTGCAGTAGTGGGGGTCGGTGTCGAGACGGGCCACTGGAGTAGGCCGAGGTCAAGTACCTCCTCAGCGTGTGGCGGGTTTAATTTGCAGATTGCTGTGTTGCCGATGTCAAAGGGGGTCCCACGGCTGTATGTTTATAGAAAGTTTATGGTTTTAAGGCCCCTAATACTGTTATTTGAAACATGGAGTGGCTTCTTCATGGTTTCAACTTACATATTCTGCAAAAAACTACAAAGAAAATCACATAAAAAAAAAAAAAAAAAAAAAAATCAATTGATCTTAGTTTACACAACTTGTGCCGGGCCGACTTGTTGCTGGTTTTCTCGTGGCGGGTCAAGTTTCAGTGATGCATGGCATGTGCATGTTGTGTAGTTCTGTGTTCACCGAAGCATGGCATGTGCATGCGGTGTTGTTGTGATTAATAAAGTTAAGTCTATCTTATCTTATCTTGAGTCCATCCTCACCTCCTCCATCACCATCTGGTATGCTGCTGCCACCGCCAAAGACAAGGGCAGACTGCAGCGTGTCATTTGGACTGCAGAGAAGGTGATTGACTGCAATCTCCCGTCTCTTCAGGACCTGTACACCTCCAGGACCCTGAGGGCACGCCTCAGGTAAGATTGTGGCTGATCCCTCCCACCCCGGACACAAACTCTTCGAGACACTCCCCTCTGGCAGGAGGCTGCGGTCCATCAGGACCAAAACCTCACGCCACAAGAACAGTTTTTTCCCATCTGCTGTCAGCCTTATCAACAAGGCCCGGAACCCCCCCGACACTATTCACACTCCACCTCTGCCTGTACTTGTCACATTGACATTGCCATAACTCTATGTGTTACATTAACGCTCAGCCTGGACTTCCTTGTTATTTTACTGTATCACTGCCAGCTGTACTGCTCTTTTTATTCTGAAAAAGAACACTGTCTTGCTATCTAAAATCACACACTGGGGCAGTATTTTAGCAGTGTTGTTTGGTTCAGTGTAAAAAAGTAATGCCAACATTATACCAGGTCTTTATTATTGCAGTATTGTAGGATCTCTGTGTAAAAAGGATGGGTGAAAGAAAGTAAAAGATGGGAAAGGGAGCTTCAAACGATGTGAAGCATCGTCAGTCTTTCACTGAGAAGTCTAAGACAGCTGAAAAAGTATGGTCTGTTTATATAGTTATATGAAATAATTCAATCTGGAAAATTCCCTCATAGGATATATGATGACCTTGTTATGATCTGAAAGATCAGATTATATTTGTAGGATCCCCAGAGCAGGCAAAAGGCACAGAAACGAAAAGATCCATTTACATAACACAAAGGTTTGGGGTTGGTGATGGGAATGTCATTGACTGGACTGGGATCCACCAGGGCCAAGGCAGGAACCAGTGCCGGAGCTTGTGCTCCAGCCACTGCAGGTGTAGCAGCAAGGCCAGCCACTTGCGTGGTTAACTGGTTAACCTGTAGAGCCAGCTGTTGAGTAGTCTCTAACAAGGGACGGAGCGCGTGGTCGTGATGAGTCAGCCACTCGTATTGTTTGCGCAGTGTGTTTTGTACAGCGGGGTCACCATCTCTGAGCCTAGAATCCGCTGGATCCATGTGGCCAGATTGTTCTATTTTGTTTTTGTAGGATCCCCAGGGCAGACAAAAGGCACAGAAACAAAAAGAGCCAACGGTTTATTCTCCTACAAAAACTTTAACAGTACAACAACAAACAAAACCAGAGAAACGCAAAATCAGCCCAAAAAAACAAAAGGTCAACTACACCGTGGCGAGCGGGTAAGAACAAAACACACTATATTCTCAAAGAACAGAAACGAGGGGAAACCAGAAAACCAGAAACACAATCTGGCAGCGAGGCAGAGCTGCCACGCTGTTTAAATGCAGGGAGAAATTAGGAGATGAGCGTCAGGTGTGCCATCTGCCCTCTGCACAGCCAGGCCACACCTACACTGTGGAAAACAGAGGGACAGAAAAACCAAACAACACTCCAAATAGATAAACACAAAAACACAGTCACAAGCACAGTGTAACAGACCTCACCAGAGAACTCTTTATATCGCTTTTGTGTTGAATGTAGCCTCACAAAATTCAAATACCTTCAAGACATTCTTCAGTGTAAAGGCTGTTTAATGATTTTGGGGCAGAGAGGAGAGAAGACAACCAGAAAAAAGTCTGAGCCCTCTTTTGACAGTAAAAGAGGTGAGGTTTGGAAAAGACAAGGAAAAGGAAGATTAAGGCTGTGTTGCCAGCTGGCCCGCAAGGGTCATTCTGCCCTGCTATGGTCACATTAAATATCACAATACCCCCTAACCCGAATAAAAAGACCCCAGTTCAAGTGCAGGCACCCTTCCATAATATTGCATACATATACACATACATTGACACACACATACATTTTGTCCCCAGTATCCAGTCATCGCTTTCATGTGCTGACATGGTTTGTTGGGTGGCCTTTCAGAGACCTTTCAGCATGTGTGGGGTAATTAGGCTCCCTAGCTGACCAAACTTGTTCTACTCACAACACGACTGCTCTAGAGGATGCTGGGAGAGCAGAGGAGGGGGAGGTGAGGAGGCCACCAAGAGAGTCTGGACATTTCAGAGACTCAAAATCTAACTTTGAACTGCACTGTCAACCTTTTCAGTGAAGTCACAATCAGTCATTTAGTGACAGTTTACACAAGCATGTGGCAGTTATTTCTTCTACTGCTGCCTTTCAGTATGTGCGTCACCACATTTTAACCAGATACAACATTGGGAAGACATTGCACCAGTGCCAGTGTTTATTAACCAGCTGGAGTGAGATTCAGGTATTTTTAATTTTGGTGTTGGGAGAAATCTCAGGGATAGATATCCCAAGAAAGAGAACCAAAATCACATGCATAAAAAGATACACAGTGAGCATATTTAGGTGATCTTGCCATTTGAATGGACTGGGAGGAGACAAGCCACTTGACAAAAAAAAGTTCTAGCACTATCAGAATCAGAATCAGAATCAGAATCAGAAAAGCTTTACTGCCAAGTACGATTTTACACATACAAGGAATTTGCTTTTATTTACTTTTATTTGTTTTGGTTTTTTTTTTGCCCTTTTAGATGCACCGTCTCCTTCGTTTACATGGTAAATACATAGGGTTAACTGAAGGGGAGTAGAAATGTGATTGGTTGACACTTTGCTGTGTCATTGAAGCGCTAAAAAAAGTTATAGCCAGTTTAAGACTTGTAGTGTGTCGCACCCGTCATGCAGTGCTGAGTGTCGGGCGTCACTTTGTAGCTTCGTGATGCCGGCTTCCATTGAAAATGAATTGAACCCTGTTGCTTTGTAGTCCATAGTATGAACGCAGCATTAGACCCTGAGCAGTTGGCAGCAGCACTATGGAGAATGGGGTTGTCATTAAAATTGGATATAATGATTAATTGCTGTCAATATAGCATGATTAGCAATTGTACGGATATTAGCAGGAGTAGTGATAATTGTCACGCAAACGTCTAGGAAACTGTTTGTAAGTTCTTCTGGGACTAAAGGAGCTATCCAGTTGTGAGCACATTACACTGAGTAATCCAATCTTTTCTCTCCATTGTTAGAGTTCCAGAAAATTGTGATCACCAAGTTCATGATTCTACAGAGGAGCGAAACTCAATGTCAATGGAGGATTTCAGATGGAAGGAGGCCTCACTTACTGAAGCAGACAACTTTAGTAGTTTGGTAAGATTCTTTCAGTCAGTCGCTTCTCTTCTCTTCTGATACATATTCAATTTGTGTTGGACCTATTCATATAAGTCAACTGTTTTCAAGATCAGGAATATCCTGCCCTTGATAATAAGTATTTTCTGAAATTTCAAGACTTTGTACAAATCCTTAGTAAATCATTATTCTAAGTATTGTAATTACTTTATTCATGTGTTCTTCCCCTCTATTTGGAGAAATACAGTTTCTTCCTCAAATATTTCATATCTTCCTTGCTTTTTCAGCTTCATTAACTTCTCCCTGTCTCTGAATTGTTTTGCACTGTATAAAATGCTCAGTCCGGCAAATCTTCGCATAAATCTTTTTTGTTCCGTGTCTAATTTTCTCAGCATAAATGCTGAGCAAAGCTTGCTCTTCACTGTCAGTCCAACATTTAAGGTTTTCTATCTTGAATCATTAAGTCTTCAAGGATGGAAAACTTTTACAGAAAACTACTATTTCTTTCCTTCCAAGTTCCTACTTCCTGCTCACTACTTCTTTCACTGTTTAGTGCCTCACTGCTCATTAGTGCAGGCAGTGGCAGTACTTTGAATTACACCGTCTGGTGGCTTATTAGGCTACATAACATTACACTATTCATTAGCACAGGATAAATAAAACTTAATTTGTCAGATCTTTTACATTTCTGATGGTTAATCGGTTAATCGATCCTCGGTTAACCACGTGCATCACTAATATTTATGAGGTATAAAACTTGTCAGTGAACTATGAGGGCAGAGGGGGAGGAACACCACCAAAGCAAAACAAAAAAAGAATTTACAGTATTATTTTCAAATAATCGTTCATAGCTTGTTGTGTGAAGGCATGGCTGCTGCAGGATAATGTATAGCCCATTAGGACAAGATGACTACTAGTCTCTTGAAGTAAAGTGCATGAATGCATAAATTCAAGTATTTTTTTCTTAAAATCTATACAAGTAAAATGCAATTCTGTGACAAGTACTGTTTACTCAAAAGTTGGTTGCACGAGAGTAAATGTAAACTACTAACTCTGTCACTCACACTGCCATAACAGTTCAGACTTCAGTAATTTAAAGTCCACCTGAAACAAATATTGTTGAGTATCTAACTTCCGTATTGTGATGTCTTTCCGCTATAAACAGGATATACAGGCATGACAAAACACTGGGAGTAATATGATTGGTCCATTGTAATGATACTATTGGTTGAAATTTCTCTGGGCTATATGATGCAAAGCATGTGATTCTTTTTATTTTATTTTTTTTTTCAACAGGAAGAAAATGTGATTGAATTTATTTTGATATAAAAAATACAAAGAAACAGATTTTTTTAAACTTTATTGGCTAGTATAGTTTAATATGTGAACAGTATGACCAGCAAATTAATCTAAAAGGATAAAAAAAACATTAATACAGTGCTTTTATTTATAGGTTCATCGGCTGGCAAGAGTGGGTGGCAAAGATGTTAAGGACTGCACACACAAAGTGCTGGACAGGTATTTATTTATACATTTACTTGATATTTTTCTTTTGCATTTACACATTTCTTTAGACAGTGGAGCAGAACAGTTGACTAAGGGAGGCGTTCTCTGCTTTTGATATCTTGTGTCACCAACGAGCATGTTAACTGACTTCAATTTCTCTTGGACTAGGCTCTTCACCAACCAGCTCATGACCCAATTTAATATGAAAGGAAAGGGGAAAAAGGAAAAAAATGGATTGGAAGACACAAGTGTTTTCTGCAATAAAAGGTAAGCTTAATACCATCATCCCAACTCTGCTTCAGGAGAAGCTCTCCCTCATCAAGAAAACACAGCAGAGGATGTACTTCCTATGGCAGCTGAAGAAATTCAATCTGCCAAAGACAATGATGGTGCACTTCTACACAGCCATCATTGAGTCCATCCTCACCTCCTCCATCACCATCTGGTATGCTGCTGCCACCGCCAAGGACAAGGGCAGACTGCAGCGTGTCATTAGGTCTGCAGAGAAGGTGATCGGCTGCAATCTCCCATCTCTTCAGGACCTGTACGCCTCCAGGACCCTGAGGCGTGCAGGTAAGATTGTGGCTGATCCCTCCCACCTCGGACACAAACTCTTCGAGACACTCCCCTCTGGCAGGAGGCTGCGGTCCAAGAGCTCCCCCCCAACACTCTTCACACTTCACCTCTGCCTCATCTGTCACATTGACATTGCCATAACTCTATTTGTTACAGTAATGCTCAGTTTGGACTTTCTGAAAAAACAGACTGTGTTTCCAGAAAAAAAAGGACTTGTGTATATATATTTATATTGCTATATTTTTATTACTTTAACAGCTTATTTTTTTACTAGATATGTCATGCAACAACTTCACCAAAGCAAATTCCTCGTATGTGTAAAACCGTACTTGGCAATGAAGGCTTTTCTGATTTCTGATTTTTCTAATCGGAACCTGTGAGACGATCCATAAGTAGACCTGCATTCTGGGAACACAGTGTGGGGTAATAAGGTACTATGAGCTCTTTAAGATAAGAAGGTAAATGATGCAGAAAAACTAATCCATGCATTCGTAAGTTCCAGGCTGGATTATTGCAATTCCTTACTATCAGGCTGCCCAAATTCATTGCTGAACATTCTCCAGTTGCTCCAGAACGCTGCAGCACATGTTCTAACAAATACGGGGAAGAGAGATCATATATCTCCAATATTAGCAACTCTGCACTGGCTCCCTGTAAAGTTTAGAATAGAATTTAAAATTCTCCTCCTTACTTACAAAGCCATAAATGGCCAGGCACTTTCTTATCTTAAAGAGCTCATAGTACCTTATTACCCCACTCGAACACTGCGTTCCCAGAATGCAGGCTTACTTATGGTTCCTAAAGTCTCCAAAAGCAGAACAGGAGCCAGAGCATTTAGCTATCAAGCTCCTCTCCTCTGGAACCATCTTCCAGTCTTTGTCCGGGAGGCAGACACTGTCTCTACATTTAAGAGTAGGCTTAAAACTTTCCTTTTTGATAAAGCTTATAGTTAGGGTTGGCTCAGGCTTGTCCTGGACCAGCCCCTAGTTATGCTGCTATAGCATTAGACTGTCGGGGGACCTCCAAAGATACACTGAGCTCCTCTGTCCCTCTCTCCCTCTCCATCTGCACGCTTTCATGTCCTACCACGGCGTGGTACTAATTTAGCTCCTTCCCCGGAGTCTCTGTGCTTTGTCGTCTCGCAGGTTCCCATGGACAGTGGCTGAATCTGGATCGTGGATTACAGCTACGTCTCCTGCCATGGCCCTGCCTGACATCCACTGCAAATGCTATTACTGTTATTACATCCACTGTCACTGTACTGTGACTGCATGTCTGTCTGTCTCTCTCTGTCTGTCTGTCTCTCTCTCTCTCTGACTGCATTTCTGTCTGTCTCTCTCTGTCTGTCTCTCTCTCTCTCTCCGACAGCATTTCTGTCTCTCTCTCTCTCTCTCTGTCTGTCTCACTCTCTCGCTCTCCCTCTCTCACCCAACCGGTCGAGGCAGATGGCCGCCCACCCAGAGCCTGGTTCTGCCTGAGGTTTCTGCCTGTTAAAAGGAAGTTTTTCCTCACCGCTGTTGCCAAGTGCTTGCTCATGAGGGAATTGTTGGGTCTCTGTAGATAAAAGAGCTCGGCCTGTACCAGCTCTATAAGTGTCCTGAGACAACTTTTGTTGTGATTTGGCACTATACAAATAAAATTGAATTGAATTGAATAGAATTGAGTAAGTGGGTGTGTTGGGGGAGTGCATGACAGTATATGACAGGGAACACTTTTTCCATGAATTTTCTCCAACTTATCCAAACTACTGGATCATGTTCTATTTCATCCTTCCTGACCGCCAGAGGCGGTGCCTTAAGCACTGAATGACTCCGTCTCACGCATGCGCAGGTCGAGAAGTAATACCAACAAAGTCACCTGTGAGTGACCCCCTGACGACCCCGGACAGGCTATAACTTCCGGTATCGTCAGAGGATCTGTTCCTTTTTTCTTCTCACTTCGCAGGTGTGCTACGGTCATAGCATTAGCTTGGAGCTAATTATCACCGTTACTTAACTTGGCTAGTTAACAGTAGCTGGAAGTAAGTATTAAAAGCTTGTCGCCCGTAGCCTTGTGACCGCTCATAGCTGGTCGGAGCTGCGAGGTGCTCGCCCTCCAAGGGCTGCGGCAAGCTGTCCCTCCGGGAGGCGGTGTATGCTGTCTCACCGGCATCGCGGACGCTCCTGTATTCGGATCGTCCTCATCTTACGGTCGGACTCGACTGGTAAAGTACCACTAATCAGCGCATATTGTACTTTGTTGGTGACGGCAGTGTTCTCGCTCCCTCTCAAAGCTTAGTTGTGCTCTGTTGTCTTTACCGTTAGCAGCAGTGTGTCCGCTTGAGCTAACTTTATTATTTGGTAGCAACTTTGGTTGTACCTGTTTTGTTTAGTAGCTTGCAGTGACGACCTGTTGGTGACGGCAGTGTTCTTGCTCCCTCTCCCAGCTTAGTTGTGCTCTGCTATCTTTACAGTTAGCAGCAGTGTGTCCGCTTGAGCTAACTTATTAATTGGTAGCAACTTTGGTTGTACCTGTTTTGTTCAGTAACGACCTGTTGGTGACGGCTGTGCTTTCGCTCCCTCTCCCAGCATAGGTGTGTTTGTTCTGTCTTGTTATGGTTAGCAGCAGTGCTTTTGCTCGAGCTAATCTGATTACTTTGGTAAGGACGTGGTTGTACCTTGTACTTGCAGCGTCCCTTCTTGAATTGGAGGCAACTTGTTGGGAAGTTGGGTTTTTCCTCCATTCCCACCATACATTGTTTTTTAAGTGTGGTTCCTCATAATCGGTAGCCGCCATTATGATGACTTCTCACTCTTGTACCGCCTGTATGGCTCCTCTGCAGCCTGAGGACGGTCATGACCTTTGCCCCTCATGTCTTGGCCTCGAGCACCTGAGGGAAGGTCTTTCAGAGGACCCCTGCATGAACTGCAGCTTCATGCCCCGGGCAGTGAGGGCTGCAAGACTGGCTGAGGTGGAATGACTTTTTGGCGGTGTCCCCTCACCAGATGGCCTGACTGACGCTCACAGGCTGTCCCCATCCCGCACTAGCCGGCCAAAGCGGCGGGCTCCGGACAGTGAAGGTGCTTCCTCCAGGAAGAAGGCTAAAGAGTGTAAGCTTGCTTCCAGAGTGGACCTCCTGACAGCAGAGCTTAATCAGATGAAGTCCATCTTTTTAGCCCTCCAGACGGGGACTGGTGCAGGGAGAGTGTGCGTGTCCATCCCTCCTGTGGCTTTGTCGGGTCCAGAGGATGACATCCTCTCAACGGCAGCTTCGGCCACTGAATTTGGGGAATATGGGACAGACACTGTCTCTCATGACACAGTCTCCCATCCCTCAGAAGCGGGCTCTCGTTCCTCGGCCCATAGTTCAGGTGGTTGCTCAGAGGGTAGCTCCATGGGGGCCATCATTCGTATGGCCTTGGCTCGCCTGCAGCTGGATGTACCGCAAGCCCAGCCGGCTCCAGTGAGCGCATTTTTCAGGCACAGTTCAGCCCCTGCCACATTCACTGTGCCTCCTTCAGAGGAGTACCTGAAGGAGTTGCATGCATGTTGGAGAGATTCTAAGGCTCTTTCTCATGCAACGTCTGATGGCCGAACATTGGCAGCCATGCAGGATGCGGCCAAGTTTGGCCTGGGCCGCATGCCAGCTGTTGAGCCGACAGTGGCTGCACTCATAGTCTCTCCTGATGAGGCCCTGAGGTTGAATGCGAGAGGTCCTTCACCCCAGTGTTGTGTCACAGATGATTTGCTTTCCAAAGCCTATGATGCAGCAGCTCGTATGGGACGTATCGGTAACTCAATGTCACACCTCATGCTAGCCCTCTCAGCCTGCCTTCAGGAGACTACACAAGACACATCAACTCATAATTTTAGTGATGCGTCCCTGCGTCCCTAATGACCAGGGAGCTAGGGCGTGTGATGTCCACCCTGGTCCAGGCTCGCCGCCAAGTTTGGCTGGCTCAGTCGCCCCTCTCAGAGGCATGCAGAAGGACCCTTCGCAGCGTCCCGGTGGAACCAGGAGAGTTGTTTGGATCGGCCGCTTTAGAGGCACTAGAGCGGACGGTCCAAGCCAGGCAGACTAGACAGCAGCTCTCAGGTCTCCACAGGAGCGTGCCTCCCCCTGTTCGACCTAGAAGTTCTTCAGCAGCTGCGCAGTGCCGCTCTCAGCCACAGGCGGGTTTTGGTAGCTACCAGAGGCCTCAGCGGCCAGTGCAGTGGCCAGCACAACGGCCAGTGCAGCAGCCCGCTCGGCGGGCAGCTCAGGATGTTCGGGCCCCTGATTGGCAGCCCTCTAGTCAGCCTCGGGCCTTGGATGTTAACTGGCGCCCCCCCAGAGCCTCCAAAGGCCGGGGGGCCAGGACCTGAAGTTCCGGGGCCGGTCGTCAGCTGCTTTTCCCAGCAGCAGCTCAGTTATTGGGCTGCTTACACCTCGGACCCCTGGGTGGTGTCCATCCTAGCCCAGGGGTACAAACTGCAGTTCCGACACCGGCCCCCTGCCTTCAGCCGGGTCAAAATGACCATCATAGGCGACCCGGCAAAAGCCTTAGCCTTGGACCAAGAGTTGTCTGCCCTCCTGGTCAAGGGTGCCATGGAGCCGGTAGATCTCCTGTCACAGCCCGGGGATACTACTCGACGTACTTTTTGGTGGAAAAGAAAGATGGCGGATTTCGCCCCATCCTCGATCTCAGGGGCCTCAACAGATTTCTGAAGGTCATGCCATTTCACATGCTCACCATGGCAGAGGTTCTGCGTGTGGTTGCCGAAGGGGAGCGGTTCACTTCTATCGACCTGAAGGATGCCTATTTTCATGTTCCCGTCATACCTCACCACAGGCAATTCCTTCGGTTTGCCTTTCAAGGCCGTCATTTTCAGTTCAGGGTGCTACCCTTTGGTCTCTCCCTCTCCCCGCGGGTGTTCACCCGCTGTGTGGCAGCAGCCCTCTCTCCCCTGCAGTCGCGGGGCATGAAGATCTAGATGACTGGTTGGTGTGTGCGCCTTCCCAGTCTCAAGTGGTGCAGAATACGGCTGGCTCACCTAGCCCGGCTGGGTCTCAGGGTGAACATCAAAATGAGCTGTCTGATCCCCTCCCAGAGTATCACCTTCCTCGGTGTGGCTCTGGACTCTGCAACCATGAAGGCTTGTCCATCACTTCGGCGGGTGGACGACATCCTCCGCCTCCTTCCCCTCTTCTAGCAGGGCAGGTGGTTGCCCTACGTGCAGTTTCTACGCCTCCTGGGCAAGTTGACAGCGGCCGCAACTGTTGTTCCTCTGGGCTTGCTGTCACTTTGCCCTCTTCAACGGTGGCTGAACAGCTTTCACTTGGATGCCAAGTGGCACAGGCACAGGAAGATCAGGGTGTCATGGCGCTGCCTCCTTGCTCTGTCTCCATGGAGGAAAAGGGCCTTCATGTTGCAGGGCATGCCAATTGGTTCTGTTCTGTCCCGTCGGGAGACTGTCACAACAGATGCTTCCCTCTCAGGGTGGGGTGCAGTATGGCAGAACAGAGCAACTCAGGGGCGGTGGTCTGCTCAGGCCCACACGGAACATGTCAATGTGCTAGAACTGCGGGCTGTGCACCTGGCGCTCAAGCACTTTCTCCCATATTTGAGGGGGAAGCATGGGCTGGTAAGGTCGGACAACATCTCGACCGTTTCTCAAATAAATCACCAAGGGGGTACAAGGTCTGTGCGGTTGCTGCAGGTGACCTGGGGCCTCCTAACTTGGGCAGCCCCCGCCTAGCCAGCCTGAGGGCAATGTATCTACCGGGGAGGCAGAACGGGGTAGCGGACTTCCTTTCCCGCTGCTAGCCTTCTCCAGGGGAGTGGCGGCTTCACCCGGAGGTGGTGCTCCACATCTGGAGACTCTTTGGCAGGGCGGAGGTGGCTCTCTTTGCCTCGGAAGAGACTACCCATTGTCCTCTCTGGTTCTCCTGGATGGAGGAGAGCAGCCCTCTGGGGCAGGATGCCCTGGCACACGAGTGGCCAGAGGGTCTCCTGTATGCATTCCCGCCAGTCCCTCTGATTATGGCAACGCTGCAGAGGGTTCTTCAGCGGGGCCACAGACTGCTGCTGGTGGCCCCCTACTGGCCAGGACGGACGTGGTTTCTTTGTTGGTATTGGTCATCCAGTGCTTAAGGCACTGCCTCTGGCGGTCAGGAAGGATGAAATAGAATGACAGTTACGTATGTAACTACGGTTCTATGAATCCTGGATGACCGCCAGAGCGTTCAGTCACTCAGAATCCTTGTGGCTTCGAAGAAGATTCTGCAGGAACAGATCCTCTGACAACACCGGAAGTTATAGCCTGTCCGGGGTAGTCAGGGGGTCACTCACAGGTGACTTTGTTGGTATTACTTCTCGACCTGTGCATGCGCGAGACGGAGTCATTCAGTGCTTAAGGCACCGCCTCTGGCGGTCATCCAGGATTCATAGAACCGTAGTTACATACATAACTGTTGTTTGTGTTGTTCATATTACCTGGACCACAATAATATAATGCAAAAAAGGAACATAAAGTTACTTACGCAGCAATTGACTTCTTAACAAGGTCTGCAGCATCAATGCCTCCCAAACTCTTCAGATGTTTACTCTGACAAGGAGCAACAAGAAATTAAAAATATAACCAGAAAAAGTGGTCAGTGGAGTCCAGACCTCCACAAAACAGGCACATGATAAGGATGGGGGGTTTGCAGTGGTCAACAAGGTGAAGAAACCTATAGTCATAATCATAAGCGGAGCGACCGCGGGGGCCAAGGGGGCAGCCGCCCCAGGGCCCATGGCCAGTGGGGGGCCCCGTGGGGCCCCTGCTGCCTCACTGAGCTACTTTCTCATCACTGCTGAATTTACATATTTTTCGTATGTCCAACACAAAAGCGGTGACGATGAAACGGATAACCAAGCTAGCACTAGCAGTCTGACAGTGGCGAACAACGATTCTACTACTGATGAAAATCTAACGGCAGCTTCCGAACCCCTTGCCATTAGCACACCAGAGGAGGACAACCACCACCAGCAGCAACTGGGAAGCAAATGCATGGCAAGTGAAGAGGTGGACGGGTGCCCAGCCGATTATGCCTCCAGCAGTAGTGGTATCCCTCCCGAACACACTCTCAATCGCTCCTCCGACAGCACAGGACCTGGCTGCCACCAGGCTAACATTTTATCTCAAGAGGAGTATCCAACTGACCCATACCTCTTTCAAAGACGGCCTCTTACCACCGAATTGATCCGAGCTGTGATCGCGCATGGACCGTGTCAGCCTGGTTTGAAGGATAGCTACAACAGTTTTCCATATGACCGGGAGAAACGTCGCTTCAATTCAGTGTGGTATAAGCGTGAACTGGGAAGCGCTGGCACCGTGGAGTGACAGTGGTTAGTTTATTCACCGACTCAATCCTTGAGCAGCACCTGAGGAACCCGGTAAGCCGTGTTACATACCTCAGCCACCAGTCACAAAATGAGCTTATTGCCGCTCTTGCTAGCGAGACATTGAACACTATAATAGATGAAGTCAAGGCAGCAAAATTTTTCTCCGTTATTGTAGATTCCACCATCGACATAACGAGAACAGATCAGTTTTCTCTATCACTGAGATATGTCACCAAGGCAGGCAACAGCATTGAACGCTTTGTGAAATTTGAGGAGTTGCCTGATGGCGGTGCCGAGTCATTTTATGATCTTCTGATAGACGCACTCACTAAGGACCTTGGTCTCAATGTTAATTACATGAGGGGGCAAGCTTATGATGGAGCGAGGACAATATCGGGACACTTAACAGGGTTGCAAGCCAGAGTAAAGCAAAACTGTTCGGACAAAGGGTTTTATGTCCACTGCTGTGCACATAACCTCAATCTAATACTTATGGATGCTGCGTGTTGTTTGTGTAGTGCTAAATTTTTTTTGGGTACACTTGATACCTTGTACTGTTTTTTAATATCGAGCCTTCCGAGATTTAAAATACTAGAAGAGGAACAGGATAACATGCAAGTGGAGAAAACCGTTCTAACCCTGAAGAGCCTGTCAGACACAAGGTGGGCTTCCAGAAAGCAGGCCACAGAAGCGGTGATACAGAGCCTGCCCACAATTCTCAAAGCCCTGCACCACATCAAGCACCATAACCACAGCCTCTGAAGCTGATGGCCTGCTGTCAAAACTCAGCACTTTTGAGTTCAAATTCATGTTGGTTTTTTGGAACGATTTACTTAAGAAAACATACACCCTGTCTAATTATCTGCAAAAAGAGTCACTGGACATCAACACTGCTGTGGATCTCGTTGACACCACTGCGACTCAGATCAGAGAATTACGCACAGATGAGGCTTTTGACACAATGGAGAGTGCTGCTAAAAATATGGCTAAAAAAGCAACACAACCACTCAGTTTGCGGAGGAGAGAGTCCGCAAGAGGAAGAGGCATTTTGATGAGGATGCTGAGGATGACCCAATCCAGGACAGCTGAAGTCGCTTTAAGTCAGAGGTTTATTTTTACATCCTCAATGTTTTTTGGGGGGCAGTTTGAGAATCGATTTTCCGACTTTAAAGAAATGGCCAAACTGTTCATGGTACTAAACCCAAAACGCTTTGATGTCCCCAATGCTGAGGAGAAAATGCAGGAGCTCGCACAGTTCTACTCAGAAGATATTTCCAACCCAGGAGAAGTTGTTGACGAGTTCCACTCTTTTTGTACATTGTATTCTGAGTTAGGCATGGATCTTAACACCGATGCAGTCCTACCATTCCTCATTGCCAATGACATGGATCGAGCATACCCACATCTGACTGCTCTTCACAGAATTTACAAAACTATTCCAATCAGCAGCGCCAGCGCCGAGCGCAGTTTCAGCCGCCTGAAGCTCATTAAGAGCTATTTGCGTTCCTGCATGGACGAGGCCCGACTATCTAACCTCACCTTGTTGTGTATTGAGCGGGACATAAACATTGACAAAGACAAGGTGGTTGGCAGGTTTGCCACTATGAAGGAGAGGAGGAAGGTGTTTTAACAAGGGACCGTGATATGGATATGGATATGTATAAAGTTCATTGACCTGTTCGGATTGTTTTGTTCTGTGGAGGATTGTGGACTGCGCGAATGGATTACGCTATACAGCAGGCTGAGCACGGACAGCAATTGGTGAGTAAAACATCCACAGTTATTCTGTATTAACCTAAATTTAGGTTTTGAAGAAATCAGAAGTCAGTATGTTAAATTAATCTGTTAATCTGTCACCTGTTTGTGTCACCTCCTGTTGTGTTGTAGATTTGTATTTTAATACCCCTTGTAGTTTTGTAGATTGTTGTTTCTATTTTATGTTTGAATATGTAGTGTTGTAGACCGCTTTTTAGTTTGGTTGTTATTCCCGTGTAAGAAAGATATGGTATGGAGACAGTGCAGCTGGGCTGTCGCTGTCTGTTGGCTGTGGTGCTGAACCGTTCGCTAATCGATACAGGTACAACGCCGTGTGCTGTCCTTGGTGCTGAAATATTGGAACGCAACACTGGCAACTTTTTTTTCTCCCCCTTTCTTCAGAACAAGCTTGACTGGCAAAGTGTCATCACTATATGTTTTCTTAAACATAAATTTGCTTGGCTCAATAAGTGACAATTTGTGTTGGATAGGATAGAATAAGATATAGGCCTATCAGTTATTTTACAGTTGACTGAAGGGCCCTTCGATAATGCTCCGCCCCCTCTGGGCTGAGAGCCTAGCTCCGCCCCTGGTCATAATGAAACTTTGCCAGCACTTTACAAGATTAATTATTGAACCCTTTTGTTGTCGTTGTTTTTTTTATAGCACTTGTTGTCCTCCCAGGTACATTAGCTACTGCTAGCGTAACACACACACACACACACACACACACAGCTCAGTGGTGCAAGAAGCCGTAAAAGGCACTTCTTGTTGTAAAAACATTACCCGGATGAAAATATACTGTGCACACTCTATAGGCCCCATACAACATGAATAAGACTTCGTCTTATCGGTCTCTACTGCTATCTCTGATCAAAATATGAAATGTCCCATGAAGTTGTACTTATTAGATCAGTCTGATTGTTTTTGTCTTGTACCCAATCAGGGAGAGGCATCAGAATATCTCTACAAATATTTAGCTTTGAAATTCAGGGCTTAAAGCAAGAAAAGATTTGAGGCCTGAGAAGCTGTCCAGCAGGAAATGTGCACAATGTATTGAATTAATTTAAAAGTGTTCTTTGCCTGAAATTAGGAATGGAGCCCTGTTCATTAGCCCCATATACATTAGAGTTGTGAAAGCTCAGACCCCAATACCACCTGAGGGTTAAAACTTACCAGTTCTGCTTCCTCATTTTTGTCCTCCAGGCGATTCTCTAAAGCTTCGAGCTCTTCTTCAGTATTTGCTGGCTTCACTTCATAACGTGTTCCAGCAGATGAGGTGGCAACGTGAATTGTATCCTTGATTTCGAGAAGGAGCTGAAGAACTCTCCTCTGGAATTCTCGCCAAGAAAGAAGTGACGATTATTATTTCTATAACGTAGTGAATAAGCTCTACACCACAAAATCATTTTTTTCATTTGCCCAATTAAAACGCACTGCAACAACTCAATATCTTACCAAAAATATTTGTGCTATATCTAGACAAAATATCTCATTTCTAGTCAAAATAAATCTCATACAGTCAAAATATCAATTTTCACTTGAAATAAGTAAAAAAATCTGCCAGTGGAGCAAATTTTTTTTTTGGCTTGTAATAAAAAGAAAAGAAAAACCTTACATGTGTTACCATGTGCCCATGTAAAAAATCAGGTTTATTTGAAGAATCAGCAAAGTGTCATATTGAACTGCTAAATCTGATTAAACTGAAACTTTTGGGACAGCTAGGGACACTGGAAGACTCCTAATTATATGTCAGCAAAAATAAGACAATAACATTAATTTTTTCGGACATCAAGAAGTCTTCCTTCCTCAATCTGTTTCAGTGTGCCTGCGTGGACAATGCCTCGGCTGCATTTGGGGGATCCCTTTCAGCTCTCATAGACTTCTTAGGGGGCTGCCTGAGGCTCCGGTCGATAGTCATTCTTGGGGTGTCACTGATGGAGAAAATGGGTAAGATACTATGCAACCCATAGCGATCATGTAGAAGCGTACACTCAAGGGTCACTCTTGGGTGACAGGATATGTTCCTCACAACACCCTCACCTCTTACTGCTCCTTGTGGGTTCAGAAGCCTTCTGCAGCCGTGAGAAGGACTCTGAGGAACTCTGCCCACGTTTCTGCAAAAGTGGCTTGAACCGACTCTTTCGGCTACAGCTAAATGATATGGTTAAAAAAAATATATAAATTAAAAGGAAATTGCTATGACCGTTACTGCAAATGAAGTCTAATTCTCAAATTAGTGGGCATGATCATTTTGCATTGCAAAATATATATGTCGTGACATTTGCTGAGGTCAGTTTAACAAACATTTTCTTACATCTGGAAGATTTGTAGTTCAGACTCTGCAGCTTTACAATGTTTCATTTATACTGACAGTATTGTAATTTTGATCATCAATTAAATTAAATACCTCCGTCCACGAGTGGAAGACCGTGATGAACTGCCACGCTGACTCTGAGAAAGTGATTCAGACAGACTCTCTTGGCCAGGGCTGAATGATCTGCTTAAAAAAATAAAATAAGGGAAATTGCTACAGCAGGTATTGCAAATGAAGTATAATTCAAATTAGTGGGAATGATCATTTTGTGTTGCAATTTGTAATTTTACTAGAAAAGTAATACCATGAACATGTGACATTTGCTGAGGTCAGTATAACAAACATTTTCTTGCATCTGGGAGATTTGTAGTTCAGACTCTGCAGCTTTACAGTGCTTTATATATACTGACAATATTGATATTTTGATCATATTTAAATTAAATACCTCCGTCCACGAGTGGAAGACCGTGAGGAACTGCCAAGCTGACTCTGAGAAAGTGATTCCGACAGACTCTCTTGGCCAGGGCTGAATAATCTGCTTAAAAAAATAAAATAAGGGAAATTGCTACAGCAGGTATAGCAAATGTGTGTGGGAATGATCATTTTGTGTTGCAATTTGTATTTTTACTAGAAAAGAAGTAATATCATGAACATGTGACACTTGCTGAGGTCAGTATAACAAACATTTTCTTACATCTGGAAGATTTGTAGTTCAGACTCTGCAGCTTTACAGTGTATTATTTTATTGTCTGTACTTTTTTAAAAGCCTCCTGTCGACAAGTGTTGATAATTAGCATGTATGCTAAAGCACTCAATCAGTGCATCTGGTTTGTCCAGTGTAATTGTGATGTCCATACCAAATAAAATCTAATAATAATAATATTAACATTAATAACAACAACAACAATAAGAATAATAATAACAGTGCTTCATTTGCACTGAAATATTGCACTTTTGATCATATTTCAATTAAATACCCTCAACCATTAGAAGGAGACTCAGAGGGACTCCTGCTACCATCAGGGTTCTTTCTGCTTTTTTAGAGGGTTTAGACTCTGGGAAGGGTTAATATGTCAATAATTCAAAATTACTTTACACGTATTTGGTTAGTCAACATAAGCAACATTAACAGTTAACATTAACATAAAAGACAATTGAAATTTATATTTTGTGGCATTCAATACAAGTAACCTTTCAGTTCTGGTATAGCATACTAAACTTCAAAATATTTGATACCCAGTCAAAGACAAAACTGGTTTCACACAACTACCTACCAAACTGTGCATCTGTCATTTTGGGAGGAGTTGGAAGAACAAAGTCATCTGTAATAAATAGGCGACAGTCATAAAAAAAGTACTAATTGGCCCGATACTGACATAACCACGTGGTAATTAAAATGCTACAATGATGTGTTCTGGATGTGCATACCTTTTGTTATTCTTTTCTTGGCTTGATTGTCATTACTTGTATTTGCAGGATGCAGGATGCGGCGTCTTTTCTTTGTGTTGGAAGTTTTGAAATATTTACCAGACTGTGCATGGATCATTTTGGGAGGAGTTGAAAGAACAAAGTCAATTTTTGCTCGACCCAGTCATAAAAAAACAGTACTTTCAAAACTGCAGTGACTAATTGGCCAGATATGACATAGTCACGGTGGTGATTGAAATGCTACTATGACTACAAACCCTAACCCTAACCCTGTTATTCTTTCCTTGGCTTGATTCTCATTACTTGTATTTGCAGGATGTGGCTTCTTCTTATTGTATTAGTAGTTGTACAATATTTACTGAAAAGTGTGACTTAGTTGTGAGTTTGCAGTAAGAACCATTACATATCGCCTATGATTCAAACATACTGAGCCCAACCGTGTCTTCATATGACATGATTGTGTGACATGACCCACCACCAAGGTGTCACTGCCCCCTTTAGGTGTGGCATACTCCAAAATGAACCAGTGTTCAAAAACAAAAAGCACCCATTTTGGCTCCAACAAAGACTATTATGTTATTACAAACTCTGAAAATACAATGAAAGCAAAACCGCTAAATTGACCTCCACACACTGAAAAACTTTCATGAATCTTTGTTCTGAGTGAGCAACAATCAGAGGGAGCTACAGGCAAAACATGTTGCTTGCTCACAAAGATTCTGTAAAGTTTTTCAGCATGCGGTGGTCTATTTCACTGTTTTTCTTTAAATGTTCCTGCTACCAACCTGTACCTGATGATCACACTGGCTGTGCACAAGGAGATCATTTTGTTGGTTTACTCTAGAAATACAATGTTATGTGTGAAAAATGTGATATAGGCCTTGGGGCCATGTAGATGTTGCCTTCAGTGCATTCCTTCACAAGGAATAAATTTTCGAGACTTCTTGGTAGCCTTTTCACCTAAAATTGGTAATATGCATTCTGTAAGACAGTAGTCATCTTTCAAACAATTAGACATACCTGTGTTGACTATCTCAGTTTGAATTGACAAAAAAGGTTAGAAAACCCTACTCCAATCACATTGCTGTGATAGAGGTATGAAAATAAATGTGAAAACCAAAAAATGTAATTTATTACATACCCGTACTCTTTATCATTAGACCTGGAGCAGATTCTTTTTGACTGTCTTCATTGACAGATTGTTCATCTAAAAAAGGAAAAAGTCAATAAATCTTAGATAGACAATTACAAATGTTTCAGTACTCTACAACATTGAAAATGTTAGAAATGATCAGAGTAGTAAGAGTGCACAACATACCCATTTGGTAGTCAGGATAATATTTTTTTTTTGGCCTCCTCTTCGTTCGTAACTCCTCTTCTGAGCCACTCAATTCTGCAGTTGTTGTAACATCATACTTCTCGCATTCATTCTTGTCATCTGAAAGTACATAAAGCAATGGTAAAATGCATACAAATGAGTAAGTCTTAATATGTAACAGTAACTGGCTAAAAATGCAGGTTTGGCTATTACAAATTACTTGTTTCATTTTTTTATATAAGCGGATATGATCTTGCATGCCAACAGTCAACAATAAACTGAGGCTATTGAATGACAATATTGTTTTACCATTGAAACCATTGAAAGATTAACAGCTATCAGTGGACTAACTCTCATCTTCTGTCACTTATCCTAGGTTGGTTAGTTCCTTTCACCGCCATGAAGCAATGGCATAAATATGTAGCCACTTTTGTGTGGTAGACAAACTGCTTTGTGCTTCAGTTTTTTCTCCTCAATCAGTTGTCGTTTTCTGTTCCCTCTTTCATCATGCAGTACAGCAATGTTAATCAGTTTTGAGTCACATGGACTGGTGAAGAAACTGTCCAAAGCATCGAGACTGTACACATCACACACACATGTCTTTTCTGGCCTTCTTTCCTTTACCAAGGCAAAGGCATGTCCCAAAAAAAACAGGAGTCCTTCTTCTTAGTTGACACAAATGTCCCAAGTGCTGCTGGTGAGACATGAATTTTTGCATTGTCCATTTCTGCTATCCTCTTCGACAGTTGCGCAATTGGGTTTTTTGCATTTCTGATACTTTTTTTGAGTTTTTGCAGGTGGTTTTCAAAATGAAAGGCAGAGATGTCATTCAAAGATGTTTCAAAGTGCCTTGCATCTTCAGTCAAGTGGAGCAGGGCATGGACATTATAGGATGGAAAGACTGGGCTGTAGAGCTTGGTAGATGTTCTATAAAAATATACTAGAAGCTCTTCAGCGTAGTCAATGGATGACATTCGTGTAATGTCATTGGAGTCCAACAGTACAGACATGGCAACTTACAGTGTCAAAAAGTAATGGTAAAAACTGTCTTGCAGAATGCCTCAGAGAACAACAAGTCCAGTATAGAGTAAAAACTGCCTGAATTCCGTCGCTTTCCATCTGTCCAGATCAGTTAGACTTCGTGGCTGTCGGGCAAATTCTCTTGGCAGCTTTCCACTAAGGGACAAGAGTTTTGCTGAAATTTCTCCAATTTGCCTTGGGGACAGCCTACACTCTCTAGGTCCCTGTTTTAGAAAGTTCAGCAATCGTCTGACAACCCCTAGGCAGACAACATGCATATAGTCCAGCACAAACGGTTTTATGCACTGCAAGCCTGCAGTGATAAGGGGTGAAACACCAGTTTGGTGGATGGGATATGCCTGTTTACTGAAGTCATCTTCTGTTCTGGCATCAATCTTCTCCTGCGACTGGTAGTTGAATACAACCCTGTGACTTACATACTGTCCTTCAATGGTGCACCGTTCAAAGCTGTTGTAGGCATTGTGGGACTTGATGCATTTTAGGAATATTCTCCCTGGGGCATCACAAATGAAAGCATTCACTTTTACATTTAATGTTCCATTTTGGAACTCAACCCCATGTTGTTGGAGTGCCTTCAGTTCTGTTAAAAAACTAGATGTGTAATCAGTTATGCTGTTTGGCTTTGCAGTTCCACAAAATAGTGCAGCGATAAATGGCTCAAACTTTTTCACACTACAGAGAACGGGCCACATTTGTACATTGGATGATTTAAACAATGGCACACCATCTACACTGAAATTTAGCAGTATCTCATTTTCTGTTGGAAAGAAATCTGGATACTGTGAGCACATTTTCAAAAGTCCCGTCTCCACACCGAAGTAGAGGAACTGGCCACCACATAGATCCCTGACTTCTATTTGAGGTGGAGTTCCTAACAGAGTTCTGGCATCTTTTGGCAGCCGGTGGCCATTTTACAGCCCATTTTGCCAAATCACTTCTTAGATCACTTGATTCCTCCTCAGACAAAGTTCCAATTTCTGAATCACTTTCACCAGCACTGTCTGGCGGGTGGTGATCATCTCGATACTCGTCTTCTCCTATATCAGACTGCTCCTGTGTCTGTAGGTCTGTTGAGCTATCAGCAAAAGAGGGACCTGGATTCTCATCTGAGTCACTAGACTCCACCAATGCACGTAATTGTGCATTTTGTTGTCTCCATTTTTTGTGATACATCTGGGAGTGAAAATTATTCAATTTGAAAATAATAAAAACATTCAATCAAATAGGCTGTGCTCATCTTTTTTTATAATATCTTCCACAACAACCTGTATTTAAGTTTTACAAAAATATAAATGATTTTTTTTTTAGTTTTAAGGGTTACAGTAAGGTACTTTCAGATTCAAATAGATGGTTGGGTTAGGTTTGGGGACTCAACTCACCATTGAAGGAGACTTTCAGGTCGTGTTCTTCCAAATCTCTGGAAAAGAGAAGGCAGAAGAATGTGAAGTCTCAACCTTATTTTTAAAGTTTGTGGATGGAAAGTGTGTCAATATGCCACGTTTGACCAACAGAGACATAATAACAAAGGTTCCTGTTTCAACACACATCTGTGAAGTGTGCTGTGCGAGCTCGGGGCCTTTGCAGCCACATTCACCATCAGCAGGAGATTAGTGTTACTGCTCTTGCCAGTGCCTCATTCATGTTACATTCACGTTATGTTTGTGTGACCACAGCCAAAACTGCGAGACATAAGTAGCAGTCACGTTTTTATAATTAGCACTTCGTTAGAGGTCGACAGAAGCTACTTTAATGCAGGGGTATCAAACTCATTTTCACTCCAGGCCACATTAGTATTATGGTTGTCTTAGAAGGGCCGGCGGGAACTGTAAGACTGTATAAATGTAACTACTCATTAACAGATTGTTTAATAACTCTCTGCATTTGATTATTAATATTTATTTACCCATGTACAAATATTGTACATGTTTTTACAAAAAATATAAAAACATGTGTAAATCCATTGCTGTGTTATTACAACATACCGTAAATACCGGTGTATAAAACACCTTTTTTTCATTGAAAAGTGATGTGCATCTTACACACCGGTGGATTCTATTCACCAGTAAAATACAGAGAGAGGTTGGATCTAGATATGATTATGATTATAGGTATGTGAAAGGCTGTCCATGCAAGAATGATAACTATTTGAAATAACTGTACCTATAAAGATTATGTGAGCATCCACATGTGTAACGTGGTGTCAGGCATGTGTTCCAGCTGTGTCAGCAGCTGAAAATAGACCCGTTACTGCTGTGTTGGACAAAAAAAAAAAGAAAAATTAAACCAGGCGGGTAGAAAAGCATTTTCCCCACAACACTCCTCAAAAGCAGCAGTCATGCCAGCTCTTGTGGGCTACATAAAATGACATGGCGGGCCTAATTCGGCCCATGGGCCGGGTGTTAGCAAGAGCTAGAATGCATGCTCTCAGCTAGCTAACTTAGTTAGCACTGCTAGTCTTGGTGAATGCTGCTGTTGACTGTATGCCCAAAACTAACCATTAACCAAAGCGTACACGACGTCACGGGTTTATTATAAAATGCGACTTCAAAAACTTTGCTTACCATAGATTTGTAGCTGTTCCCGTGAATGTCAACCAGAGTTCGAACTGCCGGTCAAAACCTGTTTAGCCTGACAATGACGACACAGACCCACTTTGCGCATGCGCAAGCGGGTGTTGTCAGTTAGTGTCTTTTTTTAAACTTTATTAGGGCCACGGGGCAAGCCTCGAGCACTATAGTTATCCTGCGTGTTTTTTCTTATTTATGACATGTGTGACGGACAACCACTGTCCTCCAATCAAGCCCTTGAACTATGTTCCAAAACCAGTCTGCTCCCAAAGTATACTGGGGTATGTAGATAGCGCTTTTATCATGACTCAACAAACGTTTAATTCAGAGTTGATCTTTCAACATTATATCATTATTCATGGATCAACACTTTTTCAACAGTTCATTGATCAGCATTGTTTGGATGTTGGAACAACGTTATTTTTCAACTGATATATTTCAACAACATTTTTAAAACACATGGTTGTAAAAATAATGTTGATTTGACATACAACTCAAAAATTGTTGATATTTCAATGTTGAATCCATAGTGAGTTAACAACACCACTTCAACTATTTGGTGTTCAACATTGTTTTGATGTTGAATTAATGTTTTTTCATAAACTGACATTATTTCAACAACATTTAAACGTTTAATGTCAGTCGAATGCCAGCTGGGGTGGCATGTCAAACGTGGGATATACTACAAAGGTGGTTAAGATCTAAGTCTGGGTAAGTCAACCCAGAGATTGATGTAAATCTGATAGTGGAGAAGAGCCCAATGGCATTTATTTAGTTAAGAGAATTAAGCCCCGGGCTCTTCTGCTATCAAGTTTATAACTGTCTGTTAACTTACCCAGACTTAGAGCTTGACCACCTTTGTAGTAGTAGGTTGTACCTCAATGATCTTGTCAACAAAGTCAAACATGGTTATTTACCTTGTAAAGAATCGTATGTCATCATCTGATGCAGAAAAACGCTCCACACAAAACTTGCTGCTGAGAGTAATGTCTTTGATTTTTTGTCAGAGCCATGCTATTTCTGCATGCAGTTTGTCATTGACTTGGAGAGACAGATCCAGCGCAGCAGGCTCAGCAGTGGCACAGTAGCCATGGTCAGTGTATTGTGATTGTGGGTCGTCATCACTCAGGTCGTCATAGGTAGGTCGGTCTGTTCTCTCCCAAACCCCAAGCCGTGGAGCAGAGACGGTGTAGTCATTCCAGGGGAAGAGGACAGGGAGGGCTCCATTCCTCAGTCGCCGTCGTCCATCTGGAGTCTGTGGTTCAATTAGGTCTGTAGCTTGAAAATGTCGGCTGCAAACTCTGGAGCTATTTGTAACTATAAATTTGTCATGTCTGATGTTAATTACCCAGCGGCTTTGTAACTCCTTATCTTTTGGGAAGGTGTGGAAGCTGAGGTAGGAGTTACACCTAGCCGATGCTGTGCATAAGAAAACTTTTATCCACTTGCTGCTTTACCTGATTTCTTTCATTTTGCAGCACTGCTGTGTTTCTTGTGACTTTCCTTTGATGCAGTGAATAACTTTAACCCTTAGTCTGAAGAGATAACTTATGGTTGTTCAAATGATGTTTTCCTGGAAGACTAAATTGTAAACTGACAACTTTTTTCTCTTACGTAAGAAGATGGTAAAAAAAATGCCTTGCTCAGGAAACCTGGAAGTGAGGATCTCATTAAAGAGTACAAGTCACAAAATTCACTGAACCACTGCACCAGGAGACAACTTGTCAACATACTGGCTAGCCATATGACTGAGATTCATGGGTGGGTGTTTCTTAAATAAATTGTTTATTTTAAACCATTTCAGACTGATAATCTGAAGTGTAAACTCTTGATACAGGGATTGTTTATATCCAGCTCAAAAGGACACCGTCTGACCACGACCTGAATAAGAAGTCTTATTTATTAAACACAATTATGGATAATGAATAATGTATCATGAATCGTACAACAGAGGATATAGGTGATAGGAAATAACACAAACAATTGCAGAGAGAAACTTATGGCAAAACAATAGCAGAATGAGTTTTTGGTGATAGTGAGAAGTAGTTTTAAAGGAAAAATGGGGACGCAAATGCAAAGTTAATTCCTTGAGTAAATGGTCGAGAGAAATTAGGCAAACTGACAGTATCATAATAATAATAATACATTTTATTTAAAAGCACCTTTCTAGACACTCAAGGACATTTTACAAAGATAAAGCAAGTACAGTAAAACAACAATTAAAGCTATACACAGATAAGAGCTATAAAATTGGACAGTGCAATCAGAGTGAGTATGCTTTCTTGAACCGGTGGGTTTTGAGTCTGGATTTGAAGTGAGGAAGAGAGTCAATGTTACAGATGTCTGGTGGCAAAGAGTTCCAGAGTTGGGGAGCAGAGCGGCTGAAAGCTCGGCTCCCCATGGACCAACTCTTATTCAAACCTGTTAAAAGCATGCCTACTCAGCGGAAAGCAACTGCAAGAGGCAAAGGAAATTTAAGATTTAGAGAAAACTAGGCTAGAAGAAACTGCACACGCACACACGCACGCATGCACGCACTCATATACACACACACAAATTTAAAAACACTGAGGAATTAGAAAAAACTGAAAACTGAGGAAAACTGAGGAAACGCTATCCTACACTTGCCACTTTGAAGTGAGGAAACACCAGAGAGAAGATAATCGATACCATAAGATGATTGTATAAATTAAAATTCAGTAAATATCAAAAAATAAAAGTAATAAAATAAAATCACATAAAATAAATAAAAATAAAATTCCTAAAAAATCAGTTAAAGACCAGACTAAAAGGTAAAAATAATCAAATAAATAAAATTCAATTAACGACCAGTCTAAAAAGATAAATAAATAAAATTCAAAGAACCAGACTAAATGGTTAAAAGTAATAAATAAATAAAATTTAGTTAAAAGCCAGACTAAAAAGGTAGGTCTTGAGTTTGCTTTTAAAAATGTCCACATTCTCTGTTTTCCTCAGGTCCTCAGGCAAACTTTTCCACAAGTGCAGGCCGTAATGATAAAAGGAGGCCTCACCATATGTTTTGGTTAAAACTTTTGGAGTAATTAAAAGGGCGCTACCTGAAGACCTGAGAGTTCTAGAGAGCACATATGTCAAAAGCAAATCAGATAAATAATTAGGGCCAAGACCATTAAGAGCTTTAAAAACCATTAAGAGGATCTTAAAATCGATTCTGAAGCAGACAGGTAACCAGTGCAAAGACTTTAAAATTGGTGTAATGTGTGCTCTCTTTCTGGTCCTCGTCAGAACTCATGCAGCTGAGTGTTGAAGATGCTGTAGTGGAGTAATGCTTTTTTTAGAGAGACCAGAAAGAAGAGCATTACAGTAATCTAACCTACAGGTGATAAAAGCGTGCATTAGTGTCTCTGTGTTGGCTTGAGATAAAAATGGCCACACCCTGGCAATGTTCTTGAGATGATAAAAACCATTCTTGACTATACTTTTGATGTGAGCATTGAAATTTAATTTTGAATCCAAAATAACACCAAGGTTTTTTACGTGCTCAGTTGTGTTAAAGGCCAGGGCTTTGAGTTTTAAATTTAAAGTTTTTCTCTGTGTGTTTCAGGACCGATGACAAGTACTTCTGCTTTGTCCTGGTTGAGCTATAAGAAGTTACCTGCCATCCATAACTTGATATCTAAAATGCATTTTAAAAGGGCATCTATTGGCCCAGTGTCATCAGGAGAAACGGCTATGTAAAGCTGTGTGCCATCAGCATAACTATGGAAATTAATGCCGTGTCTCCTGATGACGTCCCCCAGTGGCAACATATAAAGATTAAAAACAGTTGGACCTAAAATTGAGCCTTGGGGGACACCACACTTCAATTCATAGCTTTTTGAGGAATATTCATCCATGCTTAGAAAAAATTCTTTGCCACTAAGATATGATTTAAACCAATTAAAAACAGTACCAGAGAGGCCAATCAGGGTATGAAGTCTGTCCAGGAGAATTGCGTGGTCAACTGTGTCGAATGCTGCACTTAAGTCAAGCAGAACAAGAACAGAAAGTTTCTTCATATCCTTGTTGCACCTTAGGTCATTCACAACTTTAGTTAATGCCGTCCCTGCTGTGTTTGGCCCGAAAACCAGATTGATATTTTTCCAAAATATCACGAGAGTTTAAAAAATCATTCAGCTGATTAAAAACTACCTTTTCTAAAATCTTACTTAAAAATGTTTCAGATTCGATACAGGCCTGTAATTACTGAGAACTGATGGATCTAGATTGTTTCTCTTCAGAAAGGGTTTGACTATTGCAGTTTTAAGAGAGGATGGGAAAACATTCATCTGAAGAGAACAGTTAGTAATGTTGAGCAAATCTTCATCTAAAAAGCCATAAACTGATTTAAAGAAAGATGTGGGGATGGGATCTAAAACGCAGGTTGTGGGTTTAGGTTGAGAAATCACCTTTATCAACATCTCAGCATCAACCAGGACAAATTTCTCTAGTGTTTCCCCACTTGCAAAGAGAGGTTCATGGGTGTTAAAATCCAAGATTTGACAGTGTGATAGGTTTGACCTTATGGTATTTATTTTAGTATTAAAATGAGCTGCAAATTCCTCACACTTTGAGATAGATGACATATTATTTGTGTTATTACAAATGGGATTAGTTAAACGATCAATTGTGAAAAAAAGTTGATGGTTAATTTGTTTTTCCTCCATCGTCTCTCAGCTATTCTACAGTTTCTCTTTAATTTTTTGATTTCTTCATTTATCCAAAGAGGTGTTGGATTAGAAACTATTTTTTTCAGTTTTAAAGGGGCAATTGAATCAAGATTGGACCTGAGTTTACTGTTAAAACTGTCAACCATAAAATCACAAGAGGAGAGTAAAATATCGGCACCTAAATATGCCACACCTTAGTACCATTAAATAATTGAAACTGGAGTATGTGTCACCGGTAGACTTTGTACAGCGGTGGGAGAAAGTGACTGTGTTTTATGGACTTGCATCTTGTACAGCGGTGGGAGAAAGTGACTGTGGATTTGCATCTGCGCTAAAATAACCGTGTACAGGCACAGACATTATCAGGGATTGAGCTCACTCATTACTAGGGGAATTGTCGAGACTGGGGGGGGGGGGGGGGGGTAAGATGAGACACTTTTTACTTATGTTGTCCTGGAGGTAAGAAAAAAAAAGGCCCAGACATTGAATGAAAACATATACCTTTATTTCAGGATGTCTCCTATCAAATGAAATTATCAGAATGCATCTCTGACAAAGCTGCCCAAAATACTAATCTAATACTAAAAGACTAATGACTAAAGTGCTCCTGTGGCTCAGCTTGCTCCGGGTTAGAGGTAAGATGAACCAAGTCAGTGGGTAAATTGAGCCATCTGGGGGTAAACTAACCATCTGAGTTTTAAAATGTAAGCATGAGCATATCAAGGTTGCAGGCGAATATGAACTGTTGCTCCCTCCTTGCAGTTCCTCTAGCCTTTTAAGGTTGAGGTAGCTTCTTCAGAAAGATGCCTCATCCTTTTCCTTGAATGCAAAGGTCGGTCTCTTACTGCCAGTGATCCCCCAGATTCAGATTCGAACTACCAGATCTGAAACATCTGGTTCACTTCTTTTATCGCTGGAGCTCTCATGCTCTGAAGTGTCATCAAATGGGATGGCAACATCACTCTCCTCAGTGCTGCTTTCCACTGTGTTTGTTGTCCGGGTTTGTTTCCTCTTCAGCTTTCCTTGCTCTTTGATGGTTCTTTCTGTTTTGCCTTTCTGCTTATTTTTCCTCTCTTTATGGGCATGTTCGATTGCCTGCTTTTTAGGTGTATCAGTCAGGATTCTTGTCTTCACACACTTTCGGTTTGTTTGTTTGTTTCCAGGGGCCCGTTTCACATAGCAGGTTTAGTGAAAAGTCTGAGTTTGTAAAGCCTGAAATGAAGGAAACTCAGAGTTTTCCGTTTCACCAAGGGAGGTAACTCAAACCAGAGACAGAGGGGTAACTCTAGCCTGTTTCACAGAGAGAGGTAATTTAAGCTCTCGGTCAGTTACCATAGTAACAGACTCTATGAACCTAACCTGGTCGGGACCAGGTTTTTCTCAATTAACCTCGAGTTTCTCTCCGCCCCCTGTCAGCCACACACGGTATTTGATTTCCTCATTCATTCAGTCAGCAGGCGAGTTTTGGCATAACATAGTTCTTCCGTCTGTTATTTAAAAAAATCAGTCAGTAGGCCTATATTAGAAGTCCACTTTTTTCACTAACATGGCATGTCCTTTTGACAACAATCCCGTGGATGAAGGTGCACCTGTCATGTTGTCACTCTTGTGCTCTGATTTTGGAGTAATCCTTTTTCTCTCTCTCCCTCTGTGCCTAGACTGTGTGTACAGAGGCTGGGTGTTCTGCTCGGCAACAGGGTTAATCAGACTCACCTGCTTCTCATCCTGCAATCAAGCCAGCTACTTAAGCTTGTCTCATGCGCCCTGTTCTCGAGCCGAGCTCCTGCCTCGCGTTGTTATTGCTAGTGTGCATACGTTTTCCTTTGTACTTGGCTCATCTCCAGTTCAAGCTTTCTCCTGGACGCTTTTTGTTGTTAGTGAGTATTTTACCTTTGTTGCATTTTGTCTTTTGTTTGTTACTTTCCCCTTCATGGTGATTTTCAGTTGTTACTTTCTCTGGATGAGCGTTTTCCCTAGATGGTGATTTTCTTGATTTTTCTTTACTTTGTGTAAATAAACTGGTGTTTTTGTGCTCTGCATTTGGGTCCTGGCCATTCCTTGCACGAACCGTAACAGAATACTCTGGCCAGAATGGACCCAGCAGAGTCAGAGAATCTGATGCGTGCGATCAGCAGCCAAGCCGCCGTGGTGAATCAGCATGAGTCTTCTCTGCGGCAAGTCATGGAGCACATGCAACAGCTCACTGCCAACATGGCCCAGCTGAATGGACAACTGGCGTCCATGAAAGATCAGCTGATCCCTCCCCCCCCCCCCCCAGGCAGCTGACCAGACCGCAAGCCCGCCTCCGAGCCCCAGAGAGCCGTTTATCCCCATACCAGCCAGGTACTCAGGCGATTTAGGCACGTGTGCTCAATTTCTTCACCAGTGTTCCCTAGTGTTTAATCACTAGCCCAGCACTTACACTACGCACCAGTCTAAGATAGCATTTGTAATGAGCTTCTTAACAGGGCAAGGCAGGCTCACATGAACCACCAGCTCCAGCCTGTGGACCCCACCGCTTCATCACCAGGCCCTGCTCACACCGTCTCTGCCACTCACCATACTTCAGAGGAGGAACATATGCAGCTGGGTCGCACGCGACTGTCACCGACTGAGCGACAGAGACGCATCACGGAGAGGTTGTGCCTTTACTGTGGCCAGGGGGGCCATTTTCGCTATCGCTGTCCTGAACTGCTAAAAGATCAGGCTCACCAGCAGGCGGGGGGGCTCTGGTGAGCCGCATCTCCTCATCCTCCGCATCCCGGACCCAGGTCCCAGGTATGATTCACAGACACAAACAGACACTCCCAGTCCAAGTGCTGGTAGACCCGGGAGCTGACGATAATTTCATTGATGCTGAATTTGCCCACAAACACAAGCTGGCCTTGAGCAAATTGTCCTCCCCTAAGGAGATTCAGGTAGTAGATGGAAAGCTGCTGGAAATTGTCACTCACAGAACGGAACCTGTTGAACTAGTCTTATCGGGAACTCACCATGAATTTATCGAACTTTTTGTTATAACCTCACCTCTCACCTCTGTAATTCTGGGAATTCCATGGCTCAAGAAACACTACCCTCACATAGGCTGGTCATCTGCCACCATCTGCAGTTGGAGCCAGCACTGCCACGCCCACTGCCTCCGGTCAGCGGTTCTGGTAAGACTTCCCAGTGATAAGCCTTCTCCTGAGGTAATTGACTTAAAAAATGTGCCCCCTGAGTACCATGATTTGAAGGAGGTTTTCAGTAAGTCTTCCGCCTCCTCACTCCCTCCACATGGACTGTACGACTGCGCTATAGACTTGCTCCCCGGAGCCCCCCTCCCAACCAAGCACTTATATAAACTCTCCAAGCCAGAAAGAGAGTCTATGGAAACTTACATTAATGACTCGTTGGCAGCAGGCCTCATCTGTCCTTCTTCTTCTCCGCTGGGAGCAGGGTTTTCCTTCATGGAGAAGAGGGATAAATCTCTATGCCCCTGTATAGACTATACAGGCCTCAATGAAATCACTGTAAAAAATAAATATCCACTTCCACTAATTGAATCTGCTTTCAGTCCCCTTCACGATGCATGCCTGTTTGCTAAGCTGGATCTAAGGAACGCCAATCACCTGGTCCGCATAAGAGAAGGCGACGAGTGGAAGACCGCTTTCAACACGCACCTGGGACACTTTGAATACTTACTTATGCCTTTCGGGCTGACCAATGCACCAGCCGTGTTTCAAGCTCTGGTAAATGATGTATTGAGAGATTTGTTGAACCGTGTAGTTTTTGTATATTTGGATGACATATTGATATTCTCACGCTCCTTAGAGGAGCATATATCTCATGTGCGTGAAGTGTTAAAAAGGCTATGGCAAAACAAATTATTTGTAAAAGCAGAGAAGTGTGAATTCCACGCTTCATCAGTCAGTTTCTTGGGCTATGTGATAGAGAAGGGGCAACTCCAAGCTGATCCCTCCAAGGTGGAGGCAGTCAAGGAGTGGCCCGTGCCCACCAGTTGCAAACAGTTACAATGCTTCTTAGGATTTGCCAACTTTTACAGAAGGTTTATGGACAGTTTGCACTCGGGGAGAGGACGCTGGCGTTGACTGTTCGCCGCTTCTCTATGCCTGCTGCCTGCTGACTCCAAACCCCACGAGGTTCCACCTTCCACAGCTGGGTTGATGCCTCACCTGGCTCTGGCTTCTTTCCCCGGATTGTTGGTATCGCACAGACCTCCGGGAGTCGTCTGTGTGGTGACTGGCAAGCCTGGTGCCCCTTCAGCCGGGACGGCGGCGCTAACACGGTGCCGGCTGCCAAGCTGACTCTGGTGCTAGCTGGTGCTGGTGCTAGCTGCTGTAATCAGCCTCTCTCCGTTTCGCCAACCTCCCCGGCTTCTGCATGTCATCTGCCCTCGAACGGATGTCTGCAAGTGGGCTGCCATCTCTGTGGAGGCTCTGGACCATCCTGGGCTGTGCGGCTATCATCCATCGTCGCTCGCCGGGATCCTGGCAAATGGCTAACACCGACACACCAGGCTACTCCACCGTCATCTCGGCGCCGCCTCAGAGCTCCCATCACATCAGTGCTCCTTCTGGTCAACTCCAACTACCTCACCGACCCCGCTACATCCACAGAGGATCTGGTCGCCGGTTTGTTTTGTCCAAACACGGTGATCATGGTAACCATCACCGATCCATCCCATCCCTCTGGTCGGCAGGTCGCACCGTCGCACATCAATGGCGTCATCAGAACGCCGCTACTCCAGACGCAAAAAACAGGAGCGCGTATGGCCGGCTGGACAGAAAATCCAGAGCGGATGACAGCGTCCTACGCCCCCTGAACGGACTGGACTCCGCAGGCCATTCCACACTGGAATTATTAAACATTCAGTCACTGACAAACAAAGCTGGACTCATCAACGACCACATCACAGACAAAGAAATTGACATTCTCTGTCTTACAGAGACCTGGCAACAGCCTGAGGTCTACTCTGTCCTCAATGAGGCCTGTCCCCCTGGGTATAGTTACCTCAGTAAGGCCCCGACTACCGGTCGGGGGGGTGGTCTTGCTGTTTTTCACCGCAGCACCATTCAAACCTCTCTACTGTCTGTCCCACCCGTCAACACTTTTGAACATCTGGTTTTTAATTGCAAACACATCACATCACATCACATCACCTCTGCAACCATAGCACTTATCTATCGCCCCCCCAAGCCTCATCCATCATTCCTCTCTGAAGTTCATGACTTTCTCATCTCACTTTGCACCTCACACTCAAATATTCTGGTTCTGGGGGATTTCAACATCCACATGGACTCACTCTCCTGCCAACTGGCTGCTGACTTTAAACAGGTTCTGGACTGCCTCAACCTCCACCAATCTGTTGTTGGACCCACCCACGCCAAGGGCCACACACTGGACCTGGTCATCACAGATTCCATCCACATTTCAGACCTCCACATCCAGGACATCGGCATTTCAGATCATTATGCAGTCACCTTCAGGACCCCCCTCCCCTCACCCCTCACCAAACCACAACGCCTCATATCCTTCAGAAATTTCAAGAACATTGACTCCACCTCCCTCAGTCAGCATCTCCAGCTCCTCTCTCCCCCGCCAACAATTCTGTCCCATCAAGTGACATTGCACCCACCACACACCTGTCTCAATTCTCCCCCACAGTGCAGCAGGAGGTCGGAAAAGTAATCAGTAAATCCAAGCCATCCACATGCTCCCTCGATCCCTTCCCATCCCCTCTGCTTAAAGCTCACTGCCATTCCATCAGTCAACTAATAACCAACATCATTAATCTCTCTCTTCAAACCAGCCACGTTCCTGTCAGCCTCAAAACTGCTATCATCAAGCCTCTCCTCAAAAAACCCACTCTTGATCCTGAACCTCTGTCAAACTACAGACCCATCTCCAATCTCCCCTTCATCTCCAAAACCCTTGAAAGAATTGTATCCACCCAACTCCACAACCACCTGAAATCAAACAGTCTGTACGAAAAATTCCAATCCGGTTTTCGTCCCTCCCACAGCACCGAGACAGCTCTCGTCACAAACGACCTCCTGATGACCTCTGACTCCGGCTCCACTTCCCTTCTCATTCTCCTCGACCTCTCTGCTGCATTTGACACTGTTGACCACCACATCCTCCTTCACCGCCTCCAACACGACATTGGTATCTCTGGCACCGCCCTTCAATAGTTTCACTCTTACCTCACGGGAAGGACCGAGTTCGTTGCCCTGGGGGATGCTAAATCCCGCCCCCACACTGTTGTCTGTGGGGTCCCTCAGGGCTCCGTGCTCGGTCCAACCCTTTTCACCATCTACATGCTCCCCCTTGGTCGTTTCGTCAGCAGGCATGGAATACAATTCCATTGCTATGCTGACGACACACAACTCTATCTCAAAGTCACCCCCTCCTCCACTCCCTCCTCCTCTGTCACTCAACTGGACTCCTGTCTGGAGGAGATAAAGGCCTGGATGAGTGAAAACTTCTTACAGCTGAACAGCTCCAAAACAGAAGCCATTCACATCGGCACCCCTCACCAGCTCCGCTCCTCCCTCATTTCCTCCGTCTCTTTTCTCGGCCACAACTTTTCCCTCTCTCCTTCCGTGACTAATTTGGGAGTCAGGTTTGACCCCCATCTTAGCTTTGACGATCATATCAACCATATCTGCAAAACTTCCTTCTTTCACCTCCGCAATATCACCAAACTCCGGCCATCTCTCTCTTGTCCTGCTGCAGAAAGGCTCGTCCATGCCTTTGTCTCCTCCAGGCTGGACTACTGCAACGCACTTCTCATCGGGATCCCGGGCAAGAGCCTACAGAGGCTTCAATACGTCCAAAACAGCGCTGCCTGGGTCCTGATGAGAGTGCGTAAACATGAGCACATCACCCCCATCCTTCGCACTCTGCACTGGCTCCCCGTTCACCTCTGCATCGAATTCAAAATCCTCCTTCACACCCATCACTGTCTGCACGGTGCAGCCCCCAACTACCTCACCGAACTCCTCAACCCACATACCTCAGCCAGAACCCGGTCAGGCCAACTGCACCGTCTGCGCCCGCCCAGGACTCGGCTCAAGACCATGGGCGACAGGGCCTTCGAGGCTGCTGCTCCCCGTCTGTGGAACGCCCTCCCCGACCACCTCAGGGCTCCACAGACGGTCGATGCTTTTAAAAAAGGTCTCAAGACCTTCCTCTTCAGGAAAGCTTTTCCTGGCTGATTTTATCTGATTTCATCTGCTGACTGTCTATATTGTTTTGTTCTGTTGTTTGATTTTATTGTTATTGTTGCTTTATTGCTATTGTTTGCCTGTACTGTGCACTTTGAGATTTGTTTTCAAATGTAAAGTGCGTTATAAATAAAATCTATTATTATTATTATTATCCGGAACTACAGTCGCATAGCTGCTCCTCTAAATCAACTCACCTCCTCTAAGGTCAGTTTCGTGTGGTCCCCTGCAGCTAACATAGCCTTTAACAAGCTTAAGCACATGTTTATTAATGAGCCTGTCCTTATCCATCCAGATCCTGCGGAGCAGTTTGTGGTAGAGGTTGATGCCTCAGATACTGGGGTCGGGGCTGTGCTCTCTCAACGCCTGCCTGCGGACAACAAGCTCTATCCCTGCGCATTCTTCTCCAGACGTCTCTCTCCTGCCGAGAGAAATTACGACGTGGGAAACCGGGAGCTGTTGGCGGTGGTTCTGGCCCTGCAAGAGTGGAGACATTGGCTGGAGGGGGCGACCAAGCCATTTGCAGTTTGGACAGATTATAAGAACCTCTCTTACCTACACACTGCAAAACGACTGAACGCATGCCAGGCCCAGTGGGCCCTTTTTCTGGGCTGCTTCCAGTTCACCCTTACCTACCGCCCTGGCTCCAGAAATGTCAAGCCTGACGCCCTCTCCTGACAATTCATGGTGGAGGAGAGGGAGACGGACGCTGAGACAGTCCTCTCGCCGGGCTGTGTGTTGGGGGCGGTGCGTTGGCAGGTGGAGCGGGAGGTGCAGGATGCTCTTCAGGGCCAAACAGTGCTGGATGGCTGTCTGCAGAACCGACTATTTGTTCCCCAGAGGGTGAGGTCCTCTGTGCTCACATGGGGGCACACGTCACGAGTGGCCCGTCACCCGGGAGTCCACCGAACCCTAGCCCTCCTCCAACAGAGATTCTGGTGGCCCAGCATGGCCGCAGACGTGCGGGCCTTCATGGCAGCCTGCACTACATGCGCCAGGAACAAGGCCTCTCACCACCGTAACTCCTCCAGCCTCTTCGTATTCCCTCACGCCCCTGGTCCCACATCGCCGTGGATTTTGTTACTGGACTTCTGCCATCTGAAGGTAAAGACACTATTCTGACAATCGTTGATCGGTTCTCCAAGGCGGTTCATTTTGATCAAATCAAATCACAACAAAAGTTGTCTCAGGACACTTTCCATATAGAGCTGGTACAGGCTGAGCTCTTTTATCAACAGAGACCCAACAATTCCCTCATGAGCAAGCACTTGGCAACAGCGGTGAGGAAAAACTTCCTTTTAACAGGCAGAAACCTCAGGCAGAACCAGGCTCTGGGTGGGCGGTCATCTGCCTCGACCGGTTGGGTGAGAGAGGGAGAGCAAGAGAGAGAGAGTGAGACAGACAGAGAGAGACAGACAGACAGACAGACATGCAGTCACAGTAACAATAACAGTGGATGTAATAACAGTAGTAGCAGTTACAGTGGAGGTCAGGCAGGGTCATGGCTGGAGATGTAGCTGTAATCCACAATCCAGATTCAGCCACTGTCCATGGGAACCTGCAAGACGACAAAGCACAGAGACTCCGGGGAAGGAGCTAAATTAGTAACACGCCATGGTAGGTCATGAAAGCGTGCAGATGGAGAGGGAGAGAGGGACAGAGGAGCTCGGTGTGTCTTTGGAGGTCCCCCGACAGTCTAATGCTAGTCTAATGCCTGAGCCAACCCTAACTATAGGCTTTATTAAAAAGGAAAGTTTTAAGCCTACTCTTAAATGTAGAGACAGTGTCTGCCTCCCGGACAAAGACTGGAAGATGGTTCCACAGGAGAGGAGCTTGATAGCTAAAACCTCTGGCTCCTCTTCTGCTTTTGGAGACTTTAGGAACCATAAGTAAGCCTGCATTCTGGGAACGCAGTGTTCGAGTGGGGTAATACGGTACTATGAGCTGGGTGCCTGGCCATTTATGGCTTTGTAAGTAAGGAGGAGAATTTTAAATACTATTCTAAACTTTACAGGGAGCCAGTGCAGAGTGGCTAATATTGGAGAAGTATGATCTCTCTTCCTCGTTTTTGTCAGAACATGTGCTGCAGCGTTCTGGAGCAACTGGAGAATATTCAGCAACGAATTTGGGCAGCCTGATAGTAAGGAATTGCAATAATCCAGCCTGGAAGTTACGAACGCATGGACTAGTTTTTCTGCATCATTTTGAGACAAAATATGCCTGATTTTTGCAATATTACGCAGGTGAAAGAAGGCAGTCCTTGAAATTTGTTTTACATGGGAGTGAAAGGACATGTCCTGATCAAAGACAACACCCAGATTCTTTACAGTGTTGCTGGAGGCCAACGCAATGCCATCCATAGCTGCTATGTCATCAGAAAGTGAATTTCTAAGATGTTTAGGGCCTACTACTATAACTTCAGTTTTGTCCGAGTTTAGCATCAGAAAATTGCAGGTCATCCAGGTCTTTATGTCCTGAAGACACGCTTGTAGTCTAGTTAACTGACTGGTTTCTTCTGGCTTCATTGATAAATATAGCTGGGTATCATCTGTGTAGCAATGAAAAGTGCTTCCTGATAATCTTACCTAAGAGAAGCATATATAAGGTGAAAAGAATTGGTCCAAGCACAAAACCCTGCGGAACTCCATAGCTGACTTTAGTGAGCACAGAGGAGTCATCATTAACGTGTACAAACTGAGAGCGATCTGACAAGTAGGATTTAAACCAGCTTAGCGCAGTTCCCTTAATGCCAATGAAGTGTTCAAGTCTCTGCAATAGGATACCATGGTCAATGGTGTCAAATGCAGCACTGAGATCTAGTAAGACTAGTACAGAGACAAATCCTTTATCAGATGCAATTAGAAGGTCATTTGTAACTTTAACCAGTGCTGTCTCTGTGCACATGATGCACTCTAAATCCTGACTGAAAATCCTCAAATAAACTATTTTTGTGTAGAAAGTCACACAGCTGATTAGCAACTGCTTTCTCAAGAGTTTTTGAGAGAAAGGGAAGGTTGGATATCGGTCTATAGTTGGCTAAAACCCCTGGATCAAGAGTAGGCTTTTTAAGTAGAGGTTTTATCACAGCTACTTTAAAGGACTGTGGTACGTAGCCTGTTGATAAAGACAGATTGATCATGTCTAATACGGAAGAGTCAATTAAAGGTAATGCTTCTTTAAACAGTTTAGTCGGGATGGGGTCGATGATTTTGATGATGAAATTATTGAAATTAGTTGGTGAAGGTCGACAGGTGTAAAACAATCTAAAACTGCGACAGGCTGAGTAACAGTTTCTACAGTTTCTGTGTTTGAAGACAAAAAAGCACCTGTTGACGGCAGGAGCCGATGAATTCTGTCTCTAATACTAAGAATTTTATCATCAAAGAAGCTCATGAAGTCATTACTGTTCAGAGCTAAAGGAATACATGGTTCAACAGAATTATGGCTCTCTGCCAGCCTGGGTACAGTGCTGAAGAGAAACCTGGGATTGTTCTTATTTTCCTCTATTAGTGCAAAGTAATAGGCTGTCCTGGCACTGCGGAGGGCTTTCCTGTATATTTTAAGACTATCTTGCCAGACGAACCGAAATTCTTCCAAATTGGTAGAACACCATTTCCTTTCTATTTTCCGTGAAGTTTGCTTTAATTTGTGGGTTTGAGGGGTATACCATGGCGCTAACCTCCTCTGCGTCAAGTGTCATATGCAATGAACCTGTGGCACTATCATACAGGTAGTCAATTTGGGAGGGACAAAGGTTAGCATAGGAGTCCTTTGTTGTATTGAGACATGGCATTGAATTAAATGCTGATGGGATCATATCCTTAAATTTAGCTACAGCACTATCAGACAGGAGTCTGGTATAAGAATTTTTGCCTACTGGCTGGTAGTCTGGTAATATGAATTAAAAAGTTATTAAATGATGGTCCGATAAAAGAGGATTCTGTGAGGAGACTATTAGGTCTTCTATTTCAATGCCATATGTCAGAACAAGTTCGAGGGTGTGCAGTGAGTCGGTTCATGTACATTCTGATGGAAACCAACTGAGTCTAATACTGAGATAAGCGCAGTGCTAAGGATGTCATTATCAATGTCAACATGCACATTAAAGTCACCTACAATAATTACTTTATCTGCTTTAAGGACTAAACCTGATAGAAACTCCGAGAACTCAGCTATAAATTTGGAGTAAGGACCAGGAGAGCGGTATACTATAACAAATAAAACTGGCTGCACTGTTTTCCATTTTTCATGAGAAAGAGTGAGAACAAGGCTTTCAAATGAGTTATAGTCGAGTTTAGGTTTAGGGTAGATTAAAAGGCTTGAGTCAAAAATGGCTGCAACTCCACCTCCCCTGCCGCTGCCTCGAGGAATGTGAGTATTAATATGGCTCGGAGGAGTAGCTTCATTTAGGCTAACATACTCTTCAGGACACAGCCAGGTTTCAGTNACATTGAACTGTTGGCTGTTGGGCTTAGACCATATTATTTGCCCAGGGAGTTTTCACATGCCATAGTCCTTGCTGTTTACATTCCCCCCTCTGCCAACCCGACGTCGGCATGTGACGTCATTCACTCCGTCGTGGCCCGTCTGCAAACTCAACACCCGAGTGCATTCATCGCTATCTCGGGTGACTTCAACCACATCACCACATTCCTGCCGAGGCTCCAGAGCCTATGCAGCTGGGGCGTACCCGTCTGTGCACTGGGGAGAGACACCGTCGTCGCCAGGGGAACCTTTGGGGAGGCAGGACTTTTTGGAGCCCGATGCTTAAAAAAAGAAAGGGCTCACCAGTAGAGGGGGGAGTACTGGTGAGCTGCACCTTCGCATTGTCCTCCTCCATTTCGTCACGCCCACTGCTCCAGACGCGACTCCTGCTGCCAGGCTCCGCCCACACTTTGGCTACATTCGTGGACTCTGGGGCTGATGCCAGCCTGATGGGCATGGAGCTGGCTCGCCAGCTAGGGGTGGAGTTTAGGGCCCCAGCCAAACCCATCACTGCCAGTGCCTTGGATGGCCATATACTTGGCCAAGTAACCCATCAAATGGTACCGTTGCATATCTCTTTTTCAGGTGACCATCATGAAATACTACAGTTTCATATCCTGTCCTCACCACAGATTCCCCTTATCCTAGGTTAACCCAGGCTCAGAAGACATAAGCCCCATATTGACTGGGAGACGGGCACCATCTTGGTTTGGAGTTCGGGGTGCCAGCTTTCCGCATGGAGCCTCACCCCCGCCAGAAGCCCTGGACATCTCGAACGTCCCAGCAGAGTATCACGACTTTAGAGAAGTGTTCAGTAAGGCCAGGGGCGGAGCTAGGCTCTCAGCCCAGAGGGGGCGGAGCATTATCGAAGGGCCCTTCAGTCAACTGTAAAATAACTGATAGGCCTATGTCTTATTCTATCCTATCCAACACAAATTGTCACTTATTGAGCCAAGCAAATTTATGTTTATGAAAACATATAGTGATGCCACCAGTCAAGCTTGTTCTGAGGGAAGGGGGAGAAAAAAAAGTTGCCAGTGTTGCGTTCCAATATTTCAGCATCAAGGACAGCACACGGCGTTGTACCTGTATCGATTAGCGATCGGTTCAGCACCACAGCCAACAGACAGCGACAGCCCAGCTGCACTGTCTCCATACCATATCTTTCTTACACGGGAATATCAACCAAACTAAACAGCGGTCT
>JBBMOE010000053.1:3241398-3263699 GCA_037975065.1 Chaetodon trifasciatus
TATATATATATACATATATATATTTTTTTTTTTTTTTTTTTTTTTCTTCTTCTTCTTCTTGCGGTGGCGCAGCAGGTAGTGCGCGTGCCTCACAGCAAGAAGGTCACCGGTTCGATCCCCGGGTCGGGCAGGCCCTTTCTGTGCGAAGCTTGCATGTTCTTCCCGTGCATGCATGGGTTCTCTCCGGGCACTCCGGCTTCCTCCCACAGACCAAAAACATGCTCATTAGGTTAATTGGTGACTCTAAATTGTCCCTAGGTATGTATGTATTGTATGTATGTTGCCCTGCAGTCGGCTGGCGACCGACTCAGGTTGTACCCCGCCTCTCGCCCGTTGATTGGCTCCCAGTTGCCTCCCAGAAATACTCAGAGATTGTGTGTACTGCTAACTTTTCACCCGATGTTTCATAACATGAGGGAAATGCAATATGAACATGTAAACAAAGTGAAAAACATGTTTTTTTTGTTGGAGGTGGTCTTTTAAATCTGTTTCATTCAGAACCGTGTTTGCCAGAAAAAAGACATTTAAAGGCAGGGCTGAAATCCACAAACAGGATCCTAGCTTAGGTTCCTGTGGAGTCCAGGTGCTGGAGGATGAAATGGAGGGCCAAGTTGACTGCATCATCTGCAGACCTGTTGGCTCTGTAGGCAAACTGCAGGGGGTCCAGGAGAGGGTCGGTGATATCTTTGAGGTGTGAGAGCACAAGGCACTCAAAGGACTTCATGACCACAGAGGTCAGGACGACGGGTCTGATATCGTTCAGTCCTGTGGTCGCTGAATCTGGATTGTGGATTATAGCTATGTCTCCTGCCATGGCACTGCCTGACATCCACTGCAACTGCTACTACTGTTATTACATCCACTGTCACTGTTACTGTAACTGCATGTCTGTCTGTCTGTCTGTCTGTCTGTCTCTCTCTCTCTCTCTCTCTCTCTGACTGCACTTCTGTCTGTCTCTCTCTGTCTGTCTCACTCTCTCTCTCCTGCTCTCCCTCTCTCACCCAACTAGTCGAGGCAGATGGCCGCCCACCCAGAGCCTGGTTCTGCCTGAGGTTTCTGCCTGTTAAAAGGAAGTTTTTCCTCACTGCTGTCGCCAAGTGCTTGCTCATGAGGGAATTGTTGGGTCTCTGTAGATAAAAGAGCTTGGCCTGTACCAGCTCTATATGGAAAGTGTCCTGAGACAACTTTTGTTGTGATTTGGCACTATAAAAATAAAATTGAATTGAATTGAATTGAATTACATTACCTGAATTGGATCCTGAAGAAGGGGAAGCTCCTACAGAACCTCAGAGAATTCAGCAGGACGCTTCTGAAAGGTTAGTCAAAAAACATCTTTCTATTTTTTTCTCTGCAATGCAAGTGCCGCCTGTACAGGGGGCAGCGTGAGAGGCCTGCAGTTCAGATGGTCAATGCTCACACTAGGAAGCACCATTCCTAACTTGTAACATACCAGAATGACGTGGAGAAACTCAGCTAAAAGCCTCTCAAACATTGGCACCCAAACGAAACATAATTCATACCCCCAAGAAATTATTTGCGCATGTAACGAAAACACAGAAAACACAGAGCCTGAGAACATAATCTGCCAGGAGGTGCCACAGATCACATCACCTTTACCTGCACTTACAGTATGATTACAGATAACATGCCACTGTAGATACTCACCTTATGTTATGCATAATATGTTACAAGACAGCTGCAGCAGCTGGATGATCATGCCCTCCATGCACGATCGACCATCCAGGTTTAGAACCTGTTTGCCTAAATGTGCATACAACACTTACAGGGCTCACTACGGTCCTTTACAGCTATGGGGGACAGAGCAGTGAGTTTCATCTATAATAACCAACTTCACTGTTCATAAACCATAATAAACTAAATAAAGTAGTATTATTGACCACAGTCATGAATATTTGTACATGGAAATACAGTACAAGTGAAGGATTCACTGAATCCATATTAGAAAAATGTGGATACAGATGTTGACATTATAGAATACATGAGTTTTGTGAGCTGGTACTGGAGCTTCCTTGGGCAGAAGATTTGTGTAGTCATCCCATCATGCGTAGTACTTCAGATACTTTGGGAGTTTCCTGACACCCAGAGAAGATATGCCCCCCCAATTGTCTGGATGCTCATATTGTGAAGACACGTCCAGCAGGATGTTTATCTTCAGAATCTCAGCTCTGTACTATGATGGGGCAACAAAGATCATGATCATGTCCATCATATCATCAATATACCCTGTGCAATACACAGACACATAGAAAAAAGTGAATCATTAGTATGATTTACTACATTTTTCAACAACTGTTAATATAGCGTCATTTTGCACTCTGAATTCTGTAGTTTTTCAGGTATTTAAATGTGTGGGTTTTTTTTGATTGTTTATTTCAGAATCAGAATCAGAATCAGCTTTATTGGCCAAGTTTGCAAACAAAACAAGGAATTTGACTCCGGTTTTCTCACTCTCATGTGCAGTAAGACACAAATTAACAAATTTACAAAATAGAATAAAAATAGAATAAAATAGATAAATAAATAAACTAAAAAAAGCTAGAATTAAGTGGAGAAGATATAACTATGACTATGGAACTATAAACTATAACTGGTGAGAGGTACTAACAGTGCAGTAGTGCAGTAGTGGTCTGATAATGTGCAAAGTTGCATGATATGAGGTAGTAAGTGATATGAGGTAGTACAAGTCAACCATTCAACAGAGTGACAGCCTGGGGAAAGAAACTGTCCTTGTACCGGCTGGTTTTGGCATACAGTGATCTGTAACGCCTGCCAGAAGGGAGGAGTTTAAAGAGTTTGTGTCCCGGATGTGAGGGGTCTGCAGAGATGTTTGCTGCTCGATTCTTGACCCTGGACCGGTACAGGTCCTGGATAGAGGGCAGCTCCGCGCCGATGATCCTCTCCGCAGCCCGGATTGTCCGTTGTAGACCAGTCCTGTCCCGTTTGGAGGCTGATCCAAACCAGACTGTGATGGAAGTGCAGAGGACAGACTGGATGATGGCATTGTAGAAGATGATCAGCAGCTCCTTAGGCAGGTTAAACTTCCTGAGTTGTCGGAGGAAGTATAACCTCTGCTGGGCCTTCTTCTTTACAGAGTCTATGTGGTAGGTCCACTTGAGGTCTCTGGAGATGGTAGAACCCAGGAACCTGAAGGAATCCACAGCAGACACCGTATTGTTCATGATGGTAAGGGGTGTGTGTGTGGGGGGGTTTCTCCTGAAGTCCACCGTCATCTCCACTGTTTTGAGCGGGTTCAGCTCCAGGTGGTTCTGACCACACCACAGGACCAGCTGTTCCACCTCCCGTCTGTAAGCAGACTCGTCACCGTCCTGGATCAGACCAATGACAGTGGTGTCATCCGCGAACTTCAGGAGTTTCACAGAAGAATCACTAGAGGTGCAGTCGTTGGTGTAGAGGGAGAAGAGCAGTGGGGAGAGGACACACCCCTGGGGGGCGCCCGTGCTGATGGTCCGGGTTTTGGATGTGATGCTCCCGAGCCTCACCTGCTGCTGCCTCTCAGTCAGGAAGCTGGTGATCCACTGACAGGTGGAGGCGGGCACTGTGAGCTGGGAGAGCTTCTGGTGGAGGAGTTCAGGGATGATGGTGTTGAACGCTGAGCTGAAGTCCACAAACAGGATCCTTGCATACGTCCCTGGGGAGTCGAGGTGGTTCAGAATGAATTGCAGCCCCATGTTGACTGCATCATCCGCCGACCTGTTTGCCCGGTAGGCAAACTGCATGGGGTCCAGCAGGGGGCCTGTTATGTCCTTCAGGTGGCTCAACACCAGTCTTTCAAATGTTTTCATGACCACAGACGTCAGGGCGACAGGCCTGTAGTCGTTTAGTCCAGTGACGGAGGGCTTCTTGGGGACTGGAATGATGGTGGAGCGTTTGAAGCAGGAGGGCACTTCACACAGCTCCAGGGATTGGTTGAAGATCCGGGTGAAGATGGGCGTCAGCTGCTCAGCACAGACTTTCAGACAGGAGGGGGACACTCCATCAGGTCCTGGAGCTTTCCTGGTCTTTTGTCTCTGAAGGAGTCGACACACATCCTCTTCGCAGATCGTTAGGGAGGGTGAGGGGAGCAGGGGCAGGGGGGAGGGTATTTCAGGTGGGGTCTTTGTGTGGCTGTGAGGTGTGAATGAGTCCTTTTCAAACCGGCAGTAGAAGGTGTTTAGCTCATCTGCCAGTCTGGGGTTTTCCACAGGGTGGGGGTGTGGTCTCCTGTAGTTGGTGATGTGTTGCAGGCCTCTCCAAACCGCTGCAGAGTCGTTTGTTGAGAGGTTGTTTTGTAGCCTCTCACTGTAGCTCCTCTTTGCTACCCTGATCTCCTTGGTCAGTTTGTTCCTGGCCTGCCTAAACAGGGCCCGGTCCCCACTCCTGTAGGCCTCCTCCTTGGCTTTACGCAGCTTCCTTAATTTGGTAGTGAACCATGGTTTGTTGTTGCTGTATGTACAGAATGTCTTGGTCTGTACACACATGTCCTCACAAAAACTGATGTAGGATGTCACAGTGTCAGTGAGTTTGCTGATGTCTGTGGTTGCAGCTTCAAAAACACTCCAGTCAGTGCAGTCAAAGCAGGCCTGTAACTCCAGCTTAGACTCCTTTGTCCATTTCTTCACAGTCCTAGCCACAGGCTTAGAAGATTTTAATTTCTGCTTGTAGGTTGGGATGAGATGAAGCAGACAGTGATCAGAGAGTCCTAAAGCTGCACGGGGGACAGCGCGGTAGGCATCCTTAATGACTGTGTAGCAGTGGTCCAATGTTTTAGTGTCTCTGGTGGGACATTTGATGTGCTGCTTATATTTTGGTAACTCCTGGGTGAGTTTTGCACTGTTAAAATCCCCTAGAATGATGATAAGGGAGTCCGGGAATTTTTTCTCCATGTCCATTATCCGATCAGCAAGCTGTTGTAGCGCATGTGTTACATTAGCTTGGGGTGGAATGTAAACACCGGCCAAAACAAACGAGGAGAACTCCCGCGGCGAATAAAACGGTTTACAGTTTATGAAAAGTGTCTCTAAGTTAGGGCTGCATGACTTATCCAACACTGTGACATCTGTACACCAACCTTCGTTTATGTAGAAGCAGATTCCACCTCCCTTCGTTTTCCCTGAGAGCTCAGTGCAACGGTCCGCGCGGAAAAGTTGGAAGCCCGGCAGCCGTAGTGCGCTGTCCGGGATGCGATCACAGAGCCAGGATTCAGTGAAACACAGGACGGCGGATCTGCGAAAGTCCACGTTATTTTGGTTGAGAAGCAGCAATTCATCCATCTTGTTTGCCAGGGAGCGGACGTTGGCCAGGTGTATAGCCGGGAGCGGAGTGCGTAGTCCCCGCTGCCTCAGCTTAACGAGCGCTCCTCCTCGTTTCCCCCGTCGGCGTCTCCGGCAAATCCCGTAGAGAGCAGCTGCGCCTCCGACCAAAATCTCTGTAAAAGTCTCCGAGTTGGTGAAAACTGGTGGAAAAAGATCTGGAGACGTATCTCTAATGTTCAGAAGTTCCTCTCTACTGAAAGTGGCCAGAGAGGGATTGCAGAAAGCACCAAAAAAACACAAAAACACGCAAAGTGCTAGAGAGCGAAGTACCGAGGCAGCCATCCGCGGCGCCATCTTGCAATAGCTAGCAATAGCTTTATTGTGTTGAAAGTACTGAGTTGTGGTACTTGGTGGTGTCATGTACATATTAATGGGTTTCTTTTTGAGTGAAAAAAAAAAAAAAAGTTAACACTTACGAATGTGGCCTCAGCCATCACTGGTTTGGCTCTGCACTCTCCCTTCATGAACTGTGGAAAGCTCAGTTTGAAAAGAGGATCCCCTGATGATGTGGTGGCTTGTCCTCTATCAGCATTCTAGTTGTAATGCAGTGCATAACAACAGTAGTCCTTGCAGGACACAGTAGCCTGACAGCTGTAACAAAAGTATATTGTTATGATAACAGGGTAGATTTGGGAGTAAAACATGACAGCATTGCTACAGTGTAAATTCAAGCACTAAAGACTGCAACAGCTCACTGCTGCACTTGATCAACAGCAGGTAACTGTAATGATGCACTGACCTATATAAAAAGAGAGAAGTGACATCAACTTTATCTTACATTTATAGCTATACCAACAGCTACATACAGCGTAAAAAAGAATCACTAATAAACTCCAGAGAAAAAACGCTTGGAGTGTAAATTGTGCTGTGACGTCGCAGTCTCAACCATACACTCATTTTGCCCTTGGCTTTTCTAACATACTCCAGTTCAGAAAACGTTTCCAAATGCATTATATTCTCAAATTCCAGAAGCTTAGACCTGCGGAACGTCTGTGTATGCATCACTTGACTGACCGGGTCACTGGGTTTGCATATGGAGACCATGCTGATTGCTAACTAGAAGCTAGCGGTAAGCGTTAGCTTGTGCTATGTGGCAAAACACTTCCAGCCTCGAAGTGGTTAGCACACACCAACAGGTTTTGCCAACTGTAGTGGGAACGTTGCCTTCAAAAATTCAATTCACGCCGCTCTTCTGTCCTCTGCGGCTGGGAGTCAATGGAGTGATTTGTGCTCGTATTTACAGCCAACAACAGAACACTTGGTGTGGCGGCTCAACATGATAATTCCTAACAAGGTGCTTTCGATAGCAAAGTGGCAGATCTGTGAGAAGGTAGTGCTGTATCTGGTGGGTGGAGAGACACCGGGGAGAGGAGTAGGGGGTGGTGGCTGGTGGGTGGGTAGTAGCATGCAAAGGTCTGGACTTGTTACGTACTCCCCGAATTCAATCGGCTCGTTTGGAAGCTGCAGGCAAGGTGCTTTCAGAAATCCGTATCTCACTCAAAAAAGCACGGACAGTCTTATTTCACACTTTGTATGCGTGTGGTAGCACCAAAGACACAAAATAACACCCCAAATCCCAGAAAAAATGGGTTTTTCATAATATGGGGCCGTGACTTGGTTCCACAAAAGCAGAGGCACATAAGTTACCATGGAGATTTATTCTGTGCAGCTAGCCTGCTCCAGACCAGGCTAGCAGCCAGGCTTGATTAATCCTGGTGCTATCTGACCAGTCAGCTGTCACTCCAATTGAAAAAAATGCGTTTTACAATTATTCAGTGTTCTTTTGTATATAGAATTTTATTAACCCGCTTTAAAATACCACAGATGCATTGCCATTCAGTTAAGTAGGTCCACTGTTATTATTTTAATTGTAACCAGTATCATTTTTATAATTATTCATTATTATTATTACTGTTAGGCCCACTGTTCATATTGCTGTCCGAGGTTTGATGAATACATGTTGTGGCTGTGTTTTGTGATCTGCTCTGATTTTACCTCTGTGTGTTCCAGGGCTGGAGCGTGGCAGGGGCGGGGCCAATCTCCCCTGAGGCGAGCAGCGACCAGACACACCTGTCACTAATCTCCCCTCGTTAGGACTCCCCTTCTTAAGCGGGCTTCTCCCATACTCTGTTGCCAGATGATCTTTGCTCATGCCTTTTGTGTCTCGCCATAGTACGATCTCCTGGTCCCTGCCACATGCCTCCAGCCACCCTGCCCTCATGCAGCGCTTTCTCTGTTCACCTGTTTGCTTTACCTGCCTGTGAGCTTTTCCCATAACGGAGATTTTTGTTCTTTCCTTTGTGACTGTTGAGTTGTCCTCCAGCGCTAGTTGTTTCTTGTCTGCCTGTGTGCCTTTTTTTCCCCTAGCAGAGATTTCGGTCGCTTTACCAGTGACTGTCGAGTTTCCCTCCAGCACCAGTTATTTTTGTCTGCCTGTGTGCTTTTTCCCCTAGCGGAGATTTTTGTGTCCTTACCGGTGGCTGTCGAGTTTCCCTCCAGCACCTGTTTCCTTCACGTCTGCCTGTGTGCTTTTCCCATAACGGAGATTTGTGTTTCCCGAGTGTCCTCCAGCAGAAACAACGTGAGAACTTCCTCTCTGCATTTGAGTTCTATTTTCCCAGCATACACATCACAATACATATATTATTGCACATCTTGAGATCATTAGAAATGGCTGATGAAGTTGCAGAGATGGTTTCAATCAAGTCAATGACAAGGGCAATATATAAAGTCCCATTCACATGTGTTTCTTCCTTCACAATGGTGTGCCCTTTTTTGGATGATGTGTTTGATGAAGAAGCACATACTGAGAAGGACTTTCTGACGTGAGTGTTTCGAGACAGGTCAGACCCGTTGGCGTTTCCAGACAGCTACCTGCATGAGAGGTACCGATTTTCCGGTGATGGCATCTGATACTTGTGCAGACTGCTGGGTCCCAAAATTCAGCACCGCACAGCGCGGAGTCGCACCCTCACCATCCCACAGATGGTCTGCTTTGAACTACGTTTGTTTGCAAGTGGAATGTTCTTACATTCGGTGGGAAATGCTGAAAACCTGAATAAGGGCACCATTTGCTGCTACATCAGAAATGTGTATTTGCCACTGAAATCATTGGAACACATCTTCATCACCTTCCCTGGCCACAGAAGAATTTGCTACATCAAGGAGGAATTCTACAAGATTGCCGGTAACATCAATTGCACATTACAAAAAAGTGTTAACATTAGAAAGAGTCACTGTAGGATACTCATTATTTTGTTTTACAGCTTTCCTTAATGTCATTGGTGCGCTGGACTGTACTCAGATCCGCATTAAACGTCTGTCAGGGCCACATGAAAGTTATTTCGTAAATAATAACGTTCCAGAAAATCCTTCCACAGTATCAATGTCAAGGTAAGAATGACTTATGGTTATAGTCAACTACATATATTAATTCTGTGTATTAAATGACCTTAATAGACTACATCTTATTGTTTTAGATGATCTGTGATGCTGACTGCGGAATCAGTAATTTAGACGCAAAGTGGCCTGGCTCGTCCATGACTCCCGAGTCTTTTGGGCCAGTACAGTGTACCAGCGACTATCACAAGGTGAGCCACACAAATTTGATCTATAAGCACCTTGAACATAATGAGTGTGTCAAAAGTTTTACTCTATTTACGTACATTTCGTATTTTCAGGTGAATTCACTGGCGTGTTGCTGGGAGATAAGGGTTATGCCTGTATGCCGTTCCTGCTCACTCCCCTTGCAGACCCTCAAACAGCAGCACAGCAAGCATATAATCTTGCCCATGCCAGAACAAGGGCCCGAATTGAGATGGCATTCGGCCTTCTAAAGTCACGTTTTCAGTGTCTTCACCACCTGAGGGTCACCCAAGACAGGGCCTGCGATGTCACTGTTGCCTGCACAGTCCTACATAATATTGCCTGTCTCAGGAAGAGTGGCATTAGAGATTGACTGGGACAATGCTGCAATATATCCAGACAACGTTAATGGCAGACTGGTCAGAGACCAATACATTGTTAATTATTTCAGTTGAATTTTCTTTTTGTTGAAACCCATCCCTTACTAATAAAGGATAGTGTATGTCACTCTTCCCTGTGTACATGTATTTTATTTGGCAATAGTAGCACAGTTTCTGGTTGTTAGGTTTCATAATTGTATAATCTTCCCAAATTATAGTCTCGCTTCACTGGACCGATAACTATATAGTGTACTGTACATTTATGAAACTTGAGCTTGAGGGAGAGAGAACAACAATGATTAATACATCGTGTTACAGTCATGCTTACAGTGTGCATTGAAATCACTTGAAAAAAGAGAGAGAGAGAGAGAGAGAGCGAGAGAGAGAGAGAGGTTGTAGTACATTCTTGCATTGTGGTTTGTAATTAGTCGTCATGGTAAATTTCCTGAGAAACATTAACTTCCACTGGTCACTTTTAAGGCAAAATGTACAACTGTTAATTTGTGAAAATGAAAACTCTTTGAATTGTAATTATGACGGTTTCAGTGGAGCATTGGTTAATAAGTGTATATTATTGAACTACTTACGCATTCAGTCGGTCCACTATTGTCTGCCAGGCTTTTTCTGTCTGTTTAATTACAGCGGCCGTATTGCCTTTTTTACTTATACTATGTTTTACCTCCTCATAAGTTTCCATTATCAGTTGTTGCTCACTTGGGGAGACGTATGCGGCACGTGTCTTTTCCATTTCTGCATCCGTGAACGCGCACTTATCCGGATTACTTACACCTGGCTTGACATAGTTGCACCTCCTCACCCTGGCTTGGCAAATGTGCAACAGATTAAGCCTGGATGCACTGATTCAACTAGGTCAAGCCTCACTTTTTCAATTAGCCTGGATTTCTAAATTCTGCTTTTGTGCAACAGCCCCCTGACCCCATGCAGTGATGTCCACTACAGAATCGAATCTGTTTTGTAATGCAGTGCCTCTTGAGGGCCTCACGGTCAAAGCCATCCAATGTTGGTTTTCAGCCTTGTTCCTTGTATACAGAGATTTCTTCAGATTCTCTGAATCTTTTTATGTAATTATGTACTGTGGACAATCAAATCTACAGGGGATGGACATGCAGTTGTACACTGAGTCCAGTGTTTAAACTGGAGTCAAATTCCTTGTATGTGCACACATACTTGGCCACACATACTTGATTCTGAATTTATCAAACACCAAAATTACTGTCTGTGCATAATGATCATCCTATCTGTGCAATAAGACAACAATTAATGCATTATTACTACATGTCACCATATGTTTTGTTATTTACATTTATGATTATGGCTGCACATCCACGTACACAATATGTTACCTCTGCAAGTATTAATGAATATAAGCAGCAAAGGAGTTTGGGCTTTGGAACTCAGAAGCCATCCAGAGTATCAATTTATTCTGGCAGCAGACTGGTGGAATAAGCACTAACCTTAGAAAATGTCAGCTATCAGAGCTAATATTGGGTTATATGTGAAAAACAATGGCAGAGTTCTTCATCTTTCACATTAAACCTGGAAAGCACTACAACCAAATTTATTTGTTATAGTGTACCACACTCCTCATGAATATTCTTAATTTTTATTTGAATTCTCAGATTTTTTTTATCAAGTTTAGTCCCTAAAACAGTAAATAAATTATTGTAGGTGATTTCAATATTCAAGTGGATATCAGTAACAATAGCCTTAGTACTGCGTTTATCTCATTATTGGACCCGCTTGGCTTCTGTCAGAATGTACTTGAACCCACTCATTGTTTTAACCATGCTCTCAACATTGTTCTGACATATGGCATTGAAAGTGGACTTGTAATATTCTGTTGACATTATCCTTTCACAATCTCTTTTATTAGACCATTATTTAATACCTTTTGAATTAAAGCAGACATTGTGAAAACTTGAAAGGAAATTGTGTGCCACCGATTTGGAAGAATTTTGTTGTTGTACTCTGGCAAGATTGGCCCTCCACAATGCTAGGGCAGCCTATTACTCAATGTAAATGGTGGGAAATAAGAGCAACCCCAGGTTTCTTTTCAGCATTGAAGCCAGGCTGACAGAGAGTTAGAACTCTATTAAGCCATGCATTCCTATAAGACTCAGTAGTAATGACTTCATCAGCTTCTTTAATGATAAAATTATTATTATTATCAGAGAGAAAATTCATCACCTGCTTCCCTCAAGTGGCGCTCATTTCTCCTTTTAAGTCGGCCGCCAGTTGCGTGGGCTGGAGCCTATCCCAGCTGTCAACAGGCGAGAGGCAGGGTACACCCTGAGCGGGTCGCCAGCCGACTGCAGGGCAATTTTCACAATTTGATTTAGCAATTTAAGTGGAAAAAGAAAGGCTTTTGAGAGTCAGGACGTTTATCCTATATGTAACCTAAAATTATTTAAACACACTTTTAAATTCTCATAAAAAAAAAAATACACACACACACACACACACACACACACACACACACACACACACAATCCCAATTTGCATTTGTATATCTTGCAGCATTTACATTTGCATTTTAACACCTCACAGTCACAGGGGCTGAGAGGGAACTATTATCCAATATATTAACCTATTATTAGGAAACACAACTAGGAAATTTTCATTACAATGCAAATGATACCCAACTATATTTACCAATGAATGCTGGATGAAACTAATCAGTTAACTAAACTTCAAGCATGTCTTAAGGACCAACATGACTGGCAACTAAATTCTGGCAAAAATGAACACCTTAGAAACTCATTGTCTAGCCTGTTTCCCCTTTCCAGTATTGCCAGACTATTGCTCTGCTTTTCCTGAACCTTAGCTGTTTTTGGACTTTGGATTCTTGCATACTCTGTTTTGGATCTGTTTTCTTGTTGGACTGCGTAATTTGAATTTGACCTTTGGACTAACATATTTCTATTATTATTTGATACATAGTTTTGTTATTATGTGCATATCCCATCTAAATTACTATATACATTTAATATACTCATAAACATCCCATATACTTATATTATCATATAATATTTTACCTTATTTTATCATATATCTATTATTATGATGGACACCCACCCAGAGTCTGGCTGTGTCTGTTAAAAGGAATTGTTGAATCTCTCTACATTAAAGAGGATGATCTTGACCTGCGTCCTGAGAGATCATCTGTTGTGATTTCATAAAATAAGATAAGACTTTATTGATCCCACACCGGGGAAATTAAGTAAGTTGTCGCTATATAAATAAAATTGAATTGATTTTTTTAAAGTTGCTAAAGCAGAATACATTGGAATCAGTTTTGTCTAAAGAATGGTTCCAAGCATATGTGTGTATTAAATATAATGTTATTCTTCTATCCAATAAGAAATTTGTACCTCACAAATGTTAACCTCTGAGTTTGTCTGAAAGTTTCAGTCTCTATAAGGTCTCTTCTAAAAATGACACACCTGTTTGTTGTGTAGTGCAGATAGACATAATGGACTGTGGGACTTGCGGGGGAGTAGTGTGGAATGACTGGCAACGCATACCAACATGGTGAGAAAGATCAGGTAGCTGCACTTAGAGTGTGTGTGTGTGTGTGTGTGTGTGTGTGTGTGTGTGTGTGTGTGTGTGTGTGTGTGTGTGTCTGCTATTGCATCACCAAACAATGCATCAAGTAAGCCTTGTGTGTTGCTCACACCCACAGTGTCTGACCTATTTCTGCAGGGTTAAACATCAACAGGCACAAGTCACTAGGCCACTTAGACCTGATCTACCGAGCAGAAGGCACTCATCTAACGAGGTGTTAGCATATCACTGGCAGCAATTACACTGTTGTAACTGTTAAAAAAATGTTCATGTGTGGCATTTTGACATCAATAATTTATAATTAATGGAATTACAACAAAGACTGACAGTGACACACTGACACATTGTGTGTAATCAGGCTGCATTGCCCACAGGGGAGCTGACTTCATTAGATAATACATGTTTGTTCTCTTGAAAATGATTTGCAGAATTCTTATTTGTAATAAATGACCAGCATTATACTTCAAATGGCATTTTCCCAGAATACAGTTGCACATGGCACTATGGGCAGATTCCAGTAATATTGTGAATCCAATAGCCCGATACATAAAAAGACTAAGAGTCTACAGCCATACTAGCGTAAAGGATTAAAAAATCAGAGAATAATACCACAGAGTGTAAAGGATTAAAAATGCACATACAGGAAATAAGAATGACATAAAATATATTAAAAACTCATTGAGACTCTACTATTTGTTTCCCAGCAACGTAGTTCAGAGATTCAGTATGATGACAAACTGGTCCATGGAGTATTTCTTCCTTCACTCTGTCAGGGAACAAGTAGTAAATATGCATATGTTAGACAACACAAAGTCAGTCAGTGAAGAGGTTGAGAGACAGGCACGCCTAGATCAGACAAGGGGAGAGACAGCATGCAGTTGAGCTTCCAGCTGAAGCTGAAGTTAATATTTTTCAAACTCAAACTGAAGTCCAGGCAACTGCATGAACTGACAGCACATGTCTCAGCCTGAGCAAAAACTTTAGAAAAGGCTCTCACCCCAAGAGCCAATGCTCCCAAGCCATCAGAGCTCAACTCAGTAACTACTGCACAACCATTGAAGCCTGCCACATGGGGGAAATGCAAGCCATGTGTAGCAGGGCGAGATGCTCAGCCCCGCCTCTAATGTGAGAGTGTGCTTCCTTGCTCTCATATATGACTGGAATGGGTCCATCCGGTCTCCCTCTTGCTCTTTGGCTCCGAGACCGCCCACTTCCTGGTCGCCTCGCTTCCGTTCTCCGCTGCCACCGGTGCAGGTAATGTAGCAATAGCTGCCTGTACTGGAGTGGGAATCGGGCTGTTTGCCTCACGAGTGTGTTTGTTTGTAGTGTCCCGTATGGCCATCCTGGGCTGACGTAGTGACTCACGTGCCATTCTCCCAAGCTGCCTGGCTGTTCTCCTCCCGCTGCTGCACAGTGCGAGCTTTCCCCTCCTGCTCAAGTGGTCAAACACCATCCGATCAGTGAGTTAGCCTGATGGCAGTTGTGGTCGTGCGCACTTTAGCCGTCAGTGAGGTATTAAACTGGTTTATTTGGCGCAGGTACTGTGAAACGGAGGCAGCACCGGGGACCGCTGCTGCTTTGCCTGACGCTGCTTTGCCTGACGCTGTTATGTCTTACGCTCTGCTGTGTGTGTGTGTGTGTGTGTGTGTGTGTGAACAGTGGGGTTCGTTTGTATTGCTGATTTTGCTTTGTTATGTTTTGTTTTGAGTTTAAGAAAGCTATAGTTTTATTTTGGTTAAGTTATATGGCTGGTTAGATTATTTCATTCCTGATTTCTGCGAAACTTTGGGTTTTTGGTATTAATTTAATTTGTCATATCTTGATTTATTTCGTTAATCTACTTACTTTTGTTTATTTGATTGGGGGGTTCTGTTTATGATTTTTGTGAGTGCAACCCCAGTAATTTTATTTCCCCTTTCTCCCTGCAGTTGCTGAGAGTTGACGGTGGTGGCCCTGGTGTCCTGGGTAGTGGTTTCCCTTCTTTTTTGGGGGGTGTGCTGTGCGTCCTCTGGCCTGGTTTTCCTCTCACTAAGGAGTGCGTGTGTGTGTGGCTGTCACATGTGACTGGGGTGACCTTAATTTTCTGCTGGATCCCTCACACCCTTGTGGATCCATCTCCCTGCCGGTAAGCCACAGCACTGGAGGATCCCCTTGTCCCTACACCCCTGTGTGCAGATTGTGTGTATTGTTTTTTTTAGTATTTGTAATAAAGTGTTGAATTTTGACCTGATTTGGAAGCACGTCTCTTGCCTCATGGAAGAGTGAACCTGAGTGCCTTAATTTGGGGTTTGTTGCTCTAACTATTTCCTTGGGCGAAACTCCCAAGGTGGCGTTGTCCAGCTTGTCCTGATTAGTGTCAATATTATATTTGCTAAAGACCTCACCTCACCTTCCTTCTACCCTCGTGCCACCACACATGTATAGCTCAAGGGACTGCTGCTGCCACTGTTTCAGATGTGGCCAAGAAATCACCAAGCTGTCAGTTGCCTTTCAGCCTGCAGGAAATGTAATCTGGTGAGGGACCACCAGTTCTTGTTACAGTAGCCAACCACTCCATGACCCCAGCTAATAGCCAGCCACCTTTAAAATGCAGAGTAAGAAAAGAAAATCGCGTTGCAAAGCTGAGGTACAGTGGCTTGTAAAAGTATTCATATCCCTGGAACTTTTCCACATTTTGTCATGTTACAACCACAAACATAAATATATTTTATTGGAATTTTATGTGAAAGGACCAACACAAAGTGGCACACAATTGTGAAGTACAAAGAAAATTATACATGATTTTTTTTTTTTGTTACAAATAAAAAACTGAAAAGTGCAGTGTGTAAAAGTATTCAACCTCCCTGAGTCAATACTTTGTGGAACTGCCTTTTGCTGCAATTACAGCTGCAAGTCCTGATAACAGATTCCAGCCACTCAAGGACCTCCTGCCAAGTGATCTACTGAGAACCACAGCAGCTACGGCGGACTTCAGAAATAACACTGACTGCAGTCACCTCCAGAAGTTCTCCAATGATACAGCCATCATTAGATATGCATCACAGGAGAATGAACTGGAATACAGGGAAGTCATGTCAACAACTGTCTACACAAATGGTGTGTGGTGATAGACTTCCACAGGAAGGTGCCACAGACTACATTGGCAAACATCTTGGAGTGCTCCTCTGCACCATAGCCCTCCCAGTCCACCAGGTATTGGAGTCCTCCACCCTGTCTTCTGACATCCACCAGACGGCAGACAGTAAAGGCAGGTTCGCTGTTGTTGACTGGGGGGGCGGAGGGGGTTTGGAAGGAGAGCACAGATGACTAAAGGAGATAGGCTTCAGCTGAGAAAATCAAGATGTCATCTAGGTAGACGAAGACAAATTTATTTTGGTAATCCCTAAGGACATCATTAATAAGTGCTTGAAACACTGCAGGAGCGTTGGTGAGCCTAAAGGGCATCACCAGATACTCGAAGTGGCCGAGGGGCGTGTTGAAGGCTGTCTTCGCTTTGCAGATCGAGTTTGGTGAAGATGGTAACAAGGAAATTTCCTTGTGGCGATTGCCCAATATAATCATCTTGACAGGGGTGGTGCGGTGAGTGACCTCCATCATGATCTTGCCATTCAGAGCGTAGGCTCTGACCGGCTTCTCCAGCCCCTCCACTTGACAGCCAGCTTTCACGGTAAATCTGATCTAGCAGGTTATCCTCTGCACCTGAGTCGACAAGCGCTAGAACAGAATGAACCTCCATAGACAGAAGCACGGACTTGAAATTTGCATTTAGCTGGGGATTTAACATCCAGGGCGACAGGGCTCATCAATACCCCCAGTTCTATTGACGAGCCGCCCCCTTTGGCCGAATGGGGCAGACAGGCAGAGCATGTCCCAGTTTCCCACAGTACAAACACTCACCCTCTTGGATCCTGCGGAGGTGCTCGGCAGGCATCAGACGTGCTCTCCCTAGCTGCATAGGCTCTTCCTCCGCAGGCCGGTTGGAGGGTGGTTGGGGGGGTTTGGCTCGGAATCCAGATGCCAACGGCGAGAGCCACCAGGAGCGAGGAGGAGATCTGGCGGAGGCTGTGACGGTTTGTCTCTGGCGCCGTTCCCTCAGACGGTTGTCGATCATAACGGTCAAATCCACCAGAGCATTTAGATCCGTGGGTGCACCCTTGGTGGCGATTTCATCCTGTAATTGTTCATTCAAGCCATGCAGAAACACCCCTTGCAGCGCAACGTCATTCTAGCTGGAGTCGGCTGAAATGGTCAATGGACATTTATGGCATAATCTGCAGCCGACTGATGGCCCTGCGTGAGACTGAGGAGACAACTGGAAGCAGTCCCGACATGATTAGAGTGATCGAACTCTCAAACTCAGCGTATGAGAGAGTGCTAATGTTGGTGCTAGCGTTTAATGCCTCTGCCCACGTCAAAGCCTTACCCCGGAGTAATGTGTGTGGCATTAGTGCTCATCCACCTAAGACACCATGTGCTGATTGGAATCATGAAGTGCCTGGAATAATGGCTTGTGCTGGCCGAGTAACACGCCCTGGATCGTGACTGCTTTCTTCACTGGATCTGTTGGGTCCATACTGGCTGGATTGTTCTGTTAGGGTTTTCACCCTGTGTTTTAGATTGGACCCAAAGATGCAGACCAGAGAGCAGGTTATAAAAAGAACACAATCTCTTAACAATAAATACTGTTGAACAAAAGGCGCACTCAAAAGGAGTGGAAAATTAACTAATAACAAAAAACACACTCTAAAGGAGTGGATAAAAACAACTGAGGGAGCTCCGCTGCGATGGATCTGAGACAAGGCACACGCTGACGCAGCAGGCAGGCAACTGAAACAGAAAAACACACCTGAGTGGTAGTTCATAAGAGGGCCATGAGCACACTCACACTAATGAAACACACAATCATGCCAGGAGTCAGGACTCAGGAGGAACGAGTCAGGAGAAGTTGGGAGGAAGGTGTCTGGAACAATCCGGCAACAGGTATGAGAGAACTCTCCCCTTTTAACCTGTGCCTAATCAGTGTCATGCATCAGGTGCGCTCCGGGGAAAGCGGAGCTGGCCAGGTGTAGAGACACACCCAGCTAGACAGACAGGGGAAACAAACAGACAAAAACTACACTGGGGAAAGGGAAAGAGGAAACACAAGGATTAGACAAATCTGCAGGATCCTAACACTTAGGACCTTTTTGAGCTGGCAACACCAGGCACCATTCCTGGGCTGAGCGGAGTGAGCGGGAGGGAGCATAAACCTGAATGAGGGAGTTCAGGTAGATCCTCCTTGAACTGACACCTTATCATGGTGGAGGAGTTTGAGTACCCGAATGATCCTAGAGACTATGTTGTCCGGGGCTTAATGCTCCTGGTAGGGTCTCCCAAGGTAAACAGGTTCTAGGTGACGGGTCAGACTAAGAGCTGTTCAAAAGCCCCTGTGAAAGAAAAGTCATTGAGAAAGCGTACGTCGCCCAGATTGGCATTACCGGGGCCCCACCCTGGAACCAGGCCTGGGGTTGGGGCTCGCAGGCGAGCGCCTGGTGGCCAGGTCTTTGCCCACGGGACCCGGCCGGGCGCAGCACGAACAAGCAGAAAAAACAAGCAGCCCTTCCCGTAGGCCAACCACCCGCAGGAAGGTTCAGAAGAGGCCGGTGCTTTGTGGTATTAGTGGCAGTTGTGGGCGGGGGCCCCGACGACCCAAACCCTGGACGACAACTCTGGCTATGGGGACATGGAATGTTACCTCACTGGGGGGGAAAGAGCCTGAGCTAGTGCGTGAGGTTGAGTGGTACCGGCTAGAGATAGTCAGGCTCACCTCTACGTACAGTCTGGGCTCTGGAACCCAACTCCTTGAAAGAGGCTGGACTCTCTTCTACTCTGGAGTTGCACGCGGTGAGAAGTGGCGAGTTGGTGCGGGCTTGCTTATAGCCCCCCAGCTCAGCCGCCATGTGTTGGAGTTCTCCCCACTGAGCGAGAGGGTCGCTTCCCTGCGCCTTCGGGTCGGGGATAGGTCTCTCACTGTTGTTTCGGCTTACGGGCCAAACAGCAGTGTAGAGTACCCAGCCTTCTTGGAGTCCTTGGGAGGGGTACTGGAAAGTGCTCCAACCAGGGACTCCATTATTCTGCTGGGGACTTCAACGCTCACATGGGTAGCGACAGTGATACCTGGAAGGGTGTGATTGGGAGGAACGGCCTCCCCGATCTGAACCTGAGTGGTGTTCTGTTACTGGATTTCTATCACAGTTTGTCCATTACGAACACCATGTTCAAGCATAAGGGTGTCCATCAGTGCACGTGGCACCAGGACACCCTAGGCCGGAGGTCAATGATCGACTTTGTAATCGTATCATTTGACCTTCAGCGGTATGTTTTGGACACTCGGGTAAAGAGGCTGAGCTGTCAACTGATCACCACCTGGTGGTGAGTTGGATCCGCTGGCAGGGACAGGCTTGGCAGACCTTGAAAGGAACTGTGAGGGTCTGCTGGGAACGTCTGGCCGAACCCGCTGTCAGGGATGTCTTCAACTCCCGCCTCCAGGAGAGCTTCGACCAGATTCCGAGGGAGGTTGGAGACATCGAGTCTGAATGGACCATGTTCTCCACCTCCATTGTTGACGCAGCCATCCATAGCTGTGGCCGTAAAGTCGCTGATGCCTGTCGTGGCGGCAACCCCCGAACCCGGAGGTGGACACCGGAAGTAAGGGATGCTGTCAAGCTGAAGAAGGAGTCCTATCAGGCCTTGCTGGCCCATAGGACTCCTGAGGCAGCTGACGGGTACGGGCAGGCCAAGCGTATGGCAGCTCAGGCAGTTGTAGAAGCAAAAACTCGGGTCTGGGAGGAGTTTGGGGAGGCCATGGAGGAGGACTACCGGTCGGCCTCGAAGAAATTCTGGCAAACCATTCGGCACCTCAGGAAGGGGAAGCAGCTTTCTGTCAACACTGTTTACAGTGAAGGTGGGGAGCTGTTGACCTCCACTGGGGTTATTGTCGGGCGGTGGAAGGAATACTTCGAGGATCTCCTCAATCCCACTGTCATGTCTTCTGTAGAGGAAGCAGAGACTGGTGACCCGGGGGTCGATTCATCCATCACCGGATCTGAAGTCACTGAGGTAGTTTGCAAACTCCTCAGTGGCAAAGCACCGGGGGTGGATGAGATCTGCCCTGAGTACCTCAAGTCTTTGGATGTTGTAGGACTGTCTTGGTTGACACACCTCTGCAACATCGCGTGGCAGTCGGGGACAGTGCCTCTGGACTAGTAGACTGGGGTGGTGGTCCCTCTTTTTAAAAAGGGGGACCGGAGGGTGTGTTCCAACTATCTGGGGATCACACTCCTCAGCCTCCCTGGGAAAGTCTATTCCAGGGTACTGGAGAGGAGAATCCGGCCGATAGTCGAACCCCGGATTCAGGAGGAACAATGCAGTTTTCGTCCCGGCCGTGGAACACTGGACCAGCTCTATACCCTCCACAGGGTACTTGAGGGTTCATGGGAGTTTGCCCAACCAGTCCACATGTGTTTTGTGGACTTGGAGAAGGCATTCGACTGTGTCCCTCCCGTCATTATGTGGGAGGTGCTCCGGGACTATGGGGTTGGAGGCCCTCTGTTGAGGGCTGTACAGTCCCTGTACAACCAGAGCAGGAGCTTGGTCCGCATTGCCGGCAGTAAGTCGGACCTGTTCCCGGTGCACGTTGGACTCCGGCAGGACTGCCCTTTGTCACCGGTTCTGTTCATCATTTTTATGGACAGAATTTCTAGGCGCAGCCAGGGGCCGGAGGGGGTTCGGTTCGGGAGCTGGCAGATTTCGTCTCTGCTTTTTGCGGATGATGTTGTCTTGTTGGCTCCCTCGAGCCAGGACCTTCAACATGCACTGGGGTGGTTCGCAGCCGAGTTTGAAGCAGCTGGGATGAGAGTCAGCACCTCCAAGTCCAAGGTCAAAAAGGTGGCTTGCTCCCTCCAGGTTGGGGGAGAGTTCCTGCCTCAAGTGGAGGAGTTTAAGTATCTCGGGATCCTGTTCACGAGTGAGGGAAGGATGGAGTGTGAGATTGACAGGCAGATCGGTGCAGCGGCAACAGTAATGCGGTCGCTGTACCGGTCTGTCGTGGTGAAGAAAGAGCTGAGCCGAAAGGACTGATCAGTAGCTCTAGCTGATCGTAGTGTTTCCACTACAGATAAGAGCGCAGTCTCTGTAGAGTGTCTGCATTTGAAACCAGATTGATCATGACGGTTGTTATCAGAAAGGAATTCAGGGACTTTATTAAAGACCCTGTAATCAAGAGTCTTGGAAAGGAAAGTGAGGAGTGAAACCGGCTTGTAAGTTTCAACCTCAGCTGGGTCGAGTTTAGGTTTTTTTAGCAGTGGGGTTACTCAGGCTTGTTTAAGCGCAGTGGGAAACACAGCCGTTGAAAGTGAGGAGTTGATCATTTGAATGACAGCAGGGATAAGTGTGGGCAAGATGGCCTGCAGGAGGTTGGAGGGTATAGGGTCCGATGGACAGGTAGTGGGGCAAGAGCAGAAGGTTGGAGACTTGCTCCTCTGTAACATGGAAAATGAGGAGAGTGAGGCCCTGTTAGCTGGTGGTATCCTACTGAGTTTGTCAGGCTCAGAGAACTGGTTGCTTAAGTATTTTAGTTGGGCTAACTTCACTGTCTTGTTCTGCTTCCTCCTCTGCTCTGCTCTGCTCTGTGTGTAGAACACGATGCCAACACGGTAGGAGGAACTAGAAGAGTCTTAATAGGAAAGTTACCTTTCACTCTTAAATTACATTACATTAATATATATATTAATTAATATTAATTAAATTACATTTTTAAGCATTTTTTTTATAAAAATATTTACAAATCCCCTTTTGTTTAGAGACTTAATGAACTTGTTAATGCATCTCTATTTCTGAACATATTTATTAATCTTCAGTGGCCTGCAAAAGTATTCATCCCCCCAGCATTTTTCAGGTTTTGTTGCCTCACAGCCTGGAATTAAAATGGATTGTTTGAGGGTTTGTGTCCTTTCATTTACAGAACATGCCTACAACTTTGAAGATGTGTTTTTTTTTTTTTATTGTGAAGCAAACAACAAATAGGACAACAACAGAAAACTTCAGCGTGCATAACTGTTCACCCTCCTACAGTCAGTACAGGCAAAGGGGGTGAATACATATGCACATGCCAATTTTCAGTATTTTATTTTTTAGATTCTTTTTTAAAGATATTTTTCTCTTTTCACTTCACCAACTGAGACTATTTTGTGCAGATCCGTGACATAAAATTTAGATTAAAAAACATTTAAATTACGGGTTGTAATGTAACAAAATAGGTAAAAACTGTATAGCACTGTATATGGACTTATTTTAACATGGGTTACAATGTTTTTCAGTGTGTGCTGCTACAACCTAATTTCTCCTCTTGGGATGAAGGCTTGTCTTAAATCTCCATCTG